>APFE030251875.1:0-13895 GCA_000404065.3 Pinus taeda
AGTTATCTTAAATAACATTTAAACAAAAAGCTGAGATTAATGAGATTTAAATAAAATAAATAAAATATTTATTTGAAAAATATCTTATTTGGTGTGCAACGGGGAGACTTGCTTGGTTTTGAGACTCCTTTGTCCTACACAGACTACTAAACTAGAATTGGCTATTATGCTTAATATAAATCTGGGGTTGTCTAACTCTCATAGAATAACATAGATAATTACCAAAAAGGTATATAAGTTTCTACTTTACCATGCAATATGATGGAATAAAGTAAAATTTAATATCATAAAGATTTAATGTTTGATAAGATATAATTAGAGAAAGAAGATTTTAGAATAGGGATATATGGATTTATTCAATGTCAATAGATGTTCTATATACTATATTTAATATGTATTCCAGTAATTACTAATATTTATAAAGGATAATTAATCAATATATTAAAAAATGTAATAAATTGTTAAAATATTTTAATTCTAAGTATTTATAGAGTTTCAATAATATATTTTATATTAAAATGTCACAAAAAAACTATTTTTTCCTAAAGAAAATCTCACAAAAAACCCTCCAAGTACTTCTCCATGATCCATGAGTGGTAAATAGGCTGAATTAAGGATATCAAGAAAGCTGAACCCTCATCTCCCCAACCCTAGGAGAGAGATCTCACTTCTAGCTCATAGTTGCTTGAGCTAACCCTTTGGGTTTACCCTACATCACATTCATGTTGTGTTTTACAATATTTTTAGAATATCAACTATAATATTGAACTTCTAGATATATACTATAATATTGAACTTGTAGATATATACCAACTGTAATATGAAGTTAATTGTTTTGAAATGATATTTGCAAAATTACTACAATCAAAAAGATCTAATAGAGATCATGAGCCTTACAAAAGTGATAATAGGAAAAATACATGTTATCACAATACCATAACTCAAACCTTCACCTCCCCAACTTTAGGGGAGACATTAGACTTCTGGTGCATGGTTACTTGAGTTTATAGTTATAAAGAATATGTACATCAAACCCTCACCTCCCCAACTTTAAGGGAGAGATCTTACTTCAAGCTCATGGTTACATGAGCCAACCCTTGGGATTGATTACGCATTACATCTACACTCTATTTTACAACATTTCTAGAAATTGAACTTCTATATATATACCAACTATAATAGAAACAAAGTTGTTTTGGAATGACATTTGTAAAACTACCATCAATAACTTTATTATAGAGACCATGACCCTACAAAAGTGATTAGTATAAGGGTAGCTATGATAAGGGGAGCCCACACCTTGGGTATATGAATGTAAGGAGGGAGCATACGTGGATGCATGAGTTACCCCGGCCTTTATTTTTCCATCCCTCTTTTGGATTTTGCTTTTTATTGATTTTTCTATTGTTGAGGCCAAGACAATCCATCTACGCCATTGTTCCACTAATGAGCAAATTGCAAACATCTTCACCAAAGCGCTTGGAAGAGAAAAGTTCGAAAGATTCAAAACGATGCTTGGACTCACCAACATCACTTCAGATTAAGGTGGGAAATGTTAACACCTAATCATTGGGATTGGGTGAACATCTATAAATAATGTAAATAGTAAATAATGGAAAATGAAGAGTCATCGAGAGGCGAAGCCCAAGTGCCACTCCCTCCTGTATATAACCATGAGTAATCTAACCATGAGTAATCTTAATGAGGAAACAGAATTCATTTGAGGAGCTACCTCCTGGCCTAACACTTACCTTTCAGTACATCTTCTATTCTAGGTCATTTACTATGTACACTCCCATGCTCATTCTATAAGAGATGGTGTGTTGTTTTTCCACCATACTGGAGTCTAGGTTAGAATCTTAGAATCACTGACACTACCAATCCAAGTATCACAACAAACTACTTTGCACAATGGAACAATAAATAGCAGTAAATTAACACGTGCACAAATATAGACAACTTTTTACAATTTTAAACTGCACAACTTTGTTATATTAACAAATTGCAATACAACGGTCTAGGGCTCCCGTACCAATGACAATGGCCCTCATACTCCCTACTGTCTACGAACTGGTATAGGTAGGACTCCCTCCTTGGGTTGGCACATGAATTCCATCGAAGCAAGGATTGAGACTTCCGCTTGGAGACACTTGTGTGCTAAACAACATTGCAGACTTGGCTTCAGCTCAAGCATGCTATGTCGAAGGTGCAATTTCTGAATAGATGAATGAATGACCAAAATGAATGCCTCTTGCTCTATTTATCAAAGAGCCTCCAAGATGTTCATGTGGGCCCAGCTCGACTTTCCCCACCAACTTCGCTCCAATGAGAGTGCCTTCCACATGTGGGTCATAATTCTCCACAAGGTGGCCCCCACGCTCCACTAGAGCCACAATATTTCCCTTCCTTCCTAATGTTTGGGCATCCACTTAATCCCAAAATTCATGTGGGACCTCTGAACCCACACCTCCTAAGTGCAAACATGAAATAAGACGAAATTGGGCAAGATTGATATTTCTCTTAGCAATATTGCTAAAGTGTGAATATCACAAGGTGATAGTGGTATATTATTCCCTATGCGAGCATTCAAACCCTCTATGATTGTAATTCCCGAGGTACAGTTTTGAGAGTTAACAGTATGAAAATAATCTGCTCTGATACCACTAATTATAAACCTCATTATCAATAGTAGACATAATAAAGCCACTAAATATGCCAAATATGGCAGGGGAATGGCAATGAAAACCCCCTTATTGACTTGCAGTGCTAATATGTAACTGAAAGTTTTAGTGAATTCAATTGAAAGCATTAATCTCATCAAGGGACCAAAAAAGGTATCAATGGGGTTGAAAGATAACTCAGTTTGTAAGGAACATCCGATGTAAGAACCATTTATGAATCTCCCAACAAAATATATCTATAATTGCACCTAGAGGCACTCTCCAGCCCAGTATGGAAGAGATGTTGTAATGTTATGTAAACATTTTGACTCCGTGAAATAAAAATAAAACTAATAAAATTAAATGAAATATATATATATATATATATATATATATATATTAAACCAGCCTAGATACATCTTAGTTCCGGATCTATCATGCGTCAAGAGGGATCAAATCTCTTGAGGTGCAAACCTTTCCTCAAGTTTTCCATTCAAAAAAGAGGTTTGCGCTTTGAGAGAGTTGAACCCTCTCAACGCTCGAGAGATCCAAAGTAAAGATAGATCTAGGCTGGTCTAAGTATAACTGTAAATTATTTGGAGAGAAATTTGTCAGGACTGTCCAAATGCTCTTGATTGGAAACTGACGAGGACTGAAGTATATAACTACAAAAAGTACGGTCTGATTTTTAAGTGTACTCAAAAATATCCAACTATATGAAGCCTAGTAGTCACTTCATAACTAGGATAAAATGAGATGAATAGGATGAAATGAGGTGAGAACTAGCAAACAATTAGCTCCATGTCAGTTGCCACTAGTTTGGAGAGAAATTTGTTTGATAGGCGAGTGGAAACTCATGAAATGAGAACCAAAAATTGGTACAGCATTGGTAGCATCTAAAATATTTGTGCAAACAAGAAAAGAAACAGAGAATTACCCAACCAGCAGATGCTAAAGGTAAAAGCATGGATTACAAGTAAGCGATGCTTTCTTAGCTAAGTACTTCCATGTCTTTCTACCTAATAGCACAGTATGTTATACCATATGTGTTACACTTTAGTGCTACCATGTTGTATTTATGTTTTGCTAGTTTACCTACTGACTGCCATGGGTTGATCTTGATTGTAGAGAATACCTACTCTCAAAGCTTGCGATAATCATGGATTCAATATGAGATGATTCATATTTTTATGGTCATGAACTACTTTTGCCTAATCACACGTCTCTTGTATCTTACCATACTTGTAGAAACATTGGACATAATACTTCGAAGTCTCACTAAAAATCATAATCACAGTTTAGCACCATATATTATAGAAGTTCAGAAGCTCGAGGAGAGAAAAAGAGATATGGACTTGGGTCAGGTTCCTGTGTTGCAGCTAAATCACAGTGGTAATTGTAGCTCAATATTTTGGGAGCATCCCGATTCCCAACTGATTCAACTGTGAGCAAAATCTTCATTGCTGCAGGTTCTGTTCCAAAACCACATTTTCACCTTCCACATCACGCTCAAGTTTAGGACATCAATCATTAACCACAGTGGAAACATGCCAGAAAAACAGAAGGAAAGAAAGGAATTCATACCATGCAAGTGACCATATGACATATACAATGTTCAAACCATGATCCTAAGGGAGCATAAAACTGATTTCAAAGTAAGACTAAATGCAGAGAACCAAACTCCACTAAAGCGAACTAGTACTAGCATATGTACCTGCAACCAGAAGGTGAGAAAGATAAACGGAACAGTTCCTCTGCAGCTTCTCGAAGGACATGAAAACTAGGTGAATGTGAAACCAGGCAGATACATTTGTCCACAAAAGAATTTGGAGGAATTCGATAGGCCTCAGCAATATCATCACTGACTGGATTCCGAAAAGCAACACAGCTGACATATATTTTAGTTCCATCTCCCTCTGCAAACGAAGTTCAGACAGATCACTCTCTTGAAACATGTATAGCTTCTAGCCACAAACAGTTCCTAAATTATTTTCCATAAAAATGGCATCAAAACTTAGAAAGATTATCACAATAAGAAACGAATTGCACAACGTACTCTTTTTCTAAGATGCAATTGATCCATTACTCAATCTGCCTCCAAAATTTAATAAATTACAAATGGAAAAAGGCAGTAGTTTGACATTAGTAATTTATTTGAACACAGTACAAGCATATTTTCCTCCAATATTTGAAGTCATTGTGGTATATTATTTGAAAGATGGCAGAAAGTCCAAATAACCATATCTCACACACAGCTGATGGATTGGGACCTGCACGGTTGCACCTGTGGGCAGAGACATCCCTCCAGCAGCGTGTTTCCTGATCCTCCTATCCACTCTGACCAGTTGGCCTGTTAACTTGTATTTATTATTTGCCGCCATGGGCACTGTGGGCTATTATAACTCTTTATTTTTTATGCAATGCATGCTGATTTTTGATAGCCTAGGTGGTTGTGCCTTGCAGCCTTGGCTTGTAATGGTTGTTTTAGTGCGTATACTTTCATTCTGTATATCAGTATAATTTGAAGCATTTTATCTGAATAACAAAGATTAAAAGTAAATAAAACCTTATCCAGACATAACTAGGAATTGCTCAGGCTAAAGTGTATTTATCTAACTCCTACTGCATTACAGTCACAGAAATTTCGCTTTTACTTTTCACTCGATTCTTGAACAGGCATGCACTTGAGTCGAAACATACAGAAGATGATAAGAAATAAACCCGATCTTAGTGTTTTGAAAAAATTGACAGAGTTGACTCAGACTTGGTCAACTCAGCAGAGTTGACCACCATCTATTGACTCGGCCAGTAGATTGGTTCAGAGGACCAAGTCAAGGCATGACTCACCAGTACAGTGACAACCTGCCCCTATTCAGCCGAGTCTGTACCTCAGCCAAGTCGATGCAGCACACTGTGCATGAAAGAAGAAAAGGAAAAAAAAAAAAACTACAAGTTACATGAAATGAAGATGGAGGTCTAGGTACTGGTCCGTTATATTTAACTTTATACAACCCATATATTAGTTTGAAATTCACAAGTAAACTGATTTCACAAAAATTAAACCAACAGTATCTTAATGTGCTGTCTTGACTCTTAACTGAGACTTGGGGTTTTACTCTGGGATAATTCAAAATCACATCTGTTGTTGCAATGCTTACTGGAAAAATACTATTTGAATAAAAGCTGGATTCTAAAAATTAAGGAATGTACATATTCACAAGTAAATACAAAATATAAAGAATTTGAAGGATCCAGATGTGAATGCAATACAATTTCCACGACTTAGTTTGTCTTGCTCTATGTAACACACAATCAGATGCACAGCATTTGTATATTCATTATGGGTATACATAATTGTTGGAAGCCTCAAAAGTTGAAAAAATCAACATGAAGCTTTATGATTCACCATTAATCATCCACAATAGCAATTCCTTACCTGTTCAGCTTTCTTAATAGGCTTAATAGCTATCAATATGTATTGCACTCGCTGCCATTTCGATACATTCACCCTTACATGGTATACGCATTAGCAGATATTGCATATTTTATTATTTTGTCTCAAATAATTTGAAATCATGGTTTGGAATCTTTAGAATATATATTTTTCATTAAAGTTTACACATTTATATATTTTTTAGCAAACCGAGTCACTGAAATCGGATCAGTCTGACTCATTGCAAGCCCAAGTCCAACTCTGAGTTCACCCTCGACCTATTCCAAGTCCAAGATGGAATTTTAAAACATTGCCCAATATGCATCGATGAAGGGAATATCTGCCCTCCACTCTGTGCAGGACCACCTAACTAGAGCATCAGAACTGTGTGATGCTTTAGTTGAGAATGAGATTAAACTATAGAAAAGTTTGGAGGAGGTTATGATGGACCAAAATTAAAATAATCTTGTTCTTTGGATATACTGGTGTTTGAGTTCTCCATCCTGTGATCAATCTTGAATGTGTGCCAATCCCAACTTCACCAGTCTGTTTCTTTCTCTCCCTTTATAACTCTGCTATGCTTCTGAAATTTTGACATTTGCTATGGCAATTTTTTCATGGGACCTACTGTCGCTCAGAATGTACAGGCACGGTGCGACAAAGACTAAGGGCGGGGGCTGTCACTCTGATCCCCGCCCACTCCATTCTAGCTGTCTCCCAACAGTAGGCTATGGGGGGTAGTCCCTAGGAAGATGGGAATGAAGCACAAGTTGGCAACCAACGAGTCCGGGAGACATGATTGAATGACCTGGCTACTTGGTTAATTTTAGCAAGACTTAAAGATCTGATTAGATTTAAATATGAGACTAGTGCCTTTATGGAGTCAACTTCTTGTTTATTACCAATTAGATGCCAAGTAACGGGATGAACAATCGCTGCTTGGATGCTTGACTAACCTAGATGAAGTGCAAATCCTACAAGCTAAGTGAAATGCAAAATCTTAGTTGATTTTAAGTTAGAAGCCTATTCTAAAATTTAAATGTAACCTTCCTCTTAACTATTTTGTAACTAGTCTCTAGAGTAGGTTGTGGGATAGAAGCCAACGGGAAGCAAGCAGAGGCTTGATTAACAATACCTCCCACTATGTTCTAACCACCCGGTGTCTCTGGCATTGCAGAGACTGTGGCTCTGACGACTGCAAGGTCACCGTGTTAACCACTAAAGAGGTGCTAGGCTCCTCAAGTTAGATGAAAAAAAAGTGGTCTTAAATGTCTATCAACCAAGCTTATGCTTGGAGGTAAGCTATTAGATGCAAAACTAGCTTAAAATGATATGCAAGGTGAATGAGTGATTCTTAAGGTAAGACTGTTTAAGTGTCCTTTAAGTACTTAGTTATGATGTGCCCTTAAGACAATATCAACATGATATTCAATTATATTTAGAAAGTCCTTTGGCTACTTAGATTCTATGACCAATAATTAGATTATCACAATGCCAATTAGATCATAGCCAGAGGTCTTTAAAGACTTATAGATCACAAATAAACACAATTGGAACAAATTATTTCAATGTCAATGCCCAAATATCTTAAAACATTCAACACAATTATGAGATTAGAGCTTAATGCTTCAAGTGCTTTATCAGTGAGCCTATTAGTGCAAATTGTATAACCTTTAAAGATTATGAACAAACTCACAAGAGACAAGCAAATGTTAGTACTCTTAACCAAGATTACCAATGCCAATGATCTTCTTCACAATAACAAAGCATGAGCTGGAGAAAGCACTTTACGTTACTTATGATCTAATGATATTCAATGAGCAATAGGACAGCAGTGAATTACTTGTGAACTCAGTGAGCTAATTAGTGACAAAATGTGTCAAACAATTTCCAAATGCCAAACCAAGTTTACCAATATGAAATCTTAAACACTTTAGCCCTCTTATGATGTAATTATCACTGTTATATCAGACTCGATATGCAGAGATGACAGTCACCAAAAATACTAGATCTATGCTCAATGATAAATGCCCAACTTATGTAATTTATTCTATAATATCCCCAATTTTGTGAGCATGAGAATTTTGCCCAATTTTGGTAATATTAATTAAAAGGGGCAACTAGTATTTTGGAGAAAGGTGGCAAGTATTATTTTATCGCAGATTGGTGGTAAATTATTATTTTATTTTAATGGTGGAAAATGGCCCCCACCAATAAAATAATATTATAAAAAAGAGTCTAGAAGGATGGAGAGAAAATATAAAAAGAGGAGGGACTCATTTTGTGGATCATCTTTTAACTATTACACTACATATTTCATCTTCTCTTGGAATTGTTTAGCACAAGGGCCAAAGTGTTGTTTAGCACCAAGAATTCAACCCTCATTTCAGAGAACTTCGAGTGTCTCCCTAGTGAGGCAATTTGGGGAGCTCAATTCAGAGCTTCCATTGGACATCATTGCAGTAGTTTATTCAGTAGTGCCATTTTCTTGGGCTCAGAGGTATTCTATGGAGCACATTGTGGAGCAAGCGTGGGTTAGAGGATCCGAGATTTTGTAGGGAATTTTCTTATTGTTATGCCGGAGTTTGGACAGCAATTTGCCGAGCTGAATTGGAGGCTATTACTTTGGTTGATTTTTCTATCTTTTGGCAAGGACGCAGAGGTTATTGACCAAGTGTTGCAGAGGGGTTTAGAGAAGTGGAGTCAGGAGAGATAAGGACTAGACATAGGAGATATTTCTCAATGGAGAATTTAGCCAGAGCTGGGAGGAATTTCCCATGATTGATTTGGGTATAATTCAGTGGTATCAATTGATTCATACCACAACTGGGAATCAGGATCATTCTCAATTATACAACAAATCCACTATGTCCAAAATTATGGATAATGCATCAAGATGGCAAGAAATGATTGCAATTGATGTGGAGTTATTGGCAGGAAATTGGAGGGCATACCAATCATTGGGACATTACATTCAGGCGTCCCACTCCTTTTGGGAGTTTTGTGAACTAAGAGACATGCACAAATCAGTGGGAATTCAATGGAAGGCAGAAGAAGAAAAAGTAGTTGAAGGGGCCATGGTTGGCAAAGAGACAATTGAGCATACACCCGTTGATGAGATACCAATAGTTGATGAGGTACCCAGTGTTGTGACCAACTTTTCAAGTGATAGCAGCGCACCACAGGTTCATGAGGTGTCGGGAGACATCTCCACCATTGATGAGAAGTCAATAGGTACAAAGGCATCCAGACCTATGACAGAGTTGCCGAACAATAGTCACCTACAGCTGACTAGTGAGGATGTTTTATATGATGGGTTATCGGTGGAGTAATTGGAGGCTCAAGTTGAGGTCGTGATGGAGGAGGATGTGCAGTCGTCTTTGGGGCTAGACATTGACGAGGGGTAGTGCGAAGATCACAAGTTGGGATTTTAGCACAGTTCGCTTCAGAGGCACATTAACAGGGTCCTCAGCGTTATTATCTCACCCTTATGCATTAGATTGAGAGAGGCAAAGTTATAAGAAGAGCTTCGGCGTAAATCACATGAAAAAGACATTTGTTGACGCGTTTCGAACCAACTAGTGTGGTTCATCGTCAGGACAAGTTGAAGAAATAGATATGGCCTAGCATGTTAAATAGACTGAGCAGAGACTCCAACGGCTACATAACGGCTATCTTTGACTCTAGGACCCAGGCCAAAATTATATCAATAAATTTAATATTATTTTTATTTTTATAATATTAAGATTAATAATATATTATTTTATTTCTAGAAATAAACAAAATTAGTTACAATGAATAGTATCATAAGTAATTTATTTAATTAAATAACTTTATGTTGTTAATAGAATAATACTAATGGTTATTGAAAATTATTATTTGCGTGAATGAATTCTTTTGAAGAAATAAATTGGATTACATAAATAAAATCTATTCTTATTTAAAAAATAATAATAATAGGATGTTAGGATAAAATAAGAATCAATGACTAAATATATAATTTTACTGGTAATAAGTAATTAAATTATTAACTAACTATATATATGAATTGTTTATTAAAGGTCTGTTAATTTGTATATAAAATTATACTAATTACTATTGATGTAATATCATATTATATCTGTTTATAAAATTATTAAATTTACTAATTATTAATACTAATCTTAAGAGGTTAGTTGGAAAATTAAATGAGAATGTTCAATAAATAATTTAATTTATTATTGAGATAATATATTTATAATATATTATTGTGAAGAAAATATTTAGAAAGCCATAATTCTTTCTGTAGTTAAGCCTGAATATAAAATACTAAATGTAGCAATCACACATATAAATAAGAATACAATAACATAATTATCATAATTTATATATACCATAAAAAACCTATAATTAAATATTAAAAGAGGTAAGGACCCTCATCAATGAGAAAATCATACTTCAACATAAAATCAAATTAGATTAATACCTAAAATTATATTAATAAAGATCATAAATAAATACAGGAGGAACATAATATAAAGGTCAGAATATGAAGCTGCCCGCTATATATATTAATATACTCGAAATGATTAAACAATCCGAACAAGAAGAAAGCATCCTGGATGTACAGAGGGGGAAGGAAGAAACCCTAAGATAACAGGGCAGGGATCCAACTTCTACTTACCTTCCACCCATCATCTTCGTTGAGATTGTTGGGTCTTCGTTCAATTTCAATAGCTTCCCTTAACTTGCGATGATGGAACCGATCCACCCTGGCAATGACGGAGGCAAAGTTGTCAAGAGAGATCATAGGGGATGACCGAGTAAGAAGGGGCCAACGGCTTGAGTTGAGTATGGCACAGCGTCAGCATGGAGGGCTTGTTTTGTACACAGGAAATTGTACATTTGATCCCTCCTTTGGGATTGAATGGCGAGAGGTACTGAGCTAGTACCCGATGGAGCAGGTTAGGCAATTCGGTACATCCATGGCTGCATTTCAGCAAAGTTCGTGGATTACTAGAGGAGTACGACAGCCAAATTGTTGTTGGGATCCAGGTGGGATTTCCCATCACAACATGGGCTTGGCTAGTGATAGTATTAGCAGTACGATGGATGTGGTGACCGAGCGCCCACACACTTTCAGCTCTATATCAACACTAGTCTCAAGTTGGATTGACAAGGGGACAAACAGACTCTGGGGGTTTTCTAGGGATGTTGGGCATACATGGGATTATAGGATGATCAACATACTCTGGCAGGGGTTCATCAGAGGAGGTGCCATCAGCAGGCCAATAGTCAAGGCATTGTATGGAGACAGTGCTCTCTTATTGGCATATTGGACGTAGGAGCTACTGAGGCTAGGCACAATAGAATCATTTTCGTTAGCATGTAGTGGATTCACTAGCAAAGTAGCGAATGCATGGACGCATGTGGGATGGCCAAGGATGCAAGGTGGTGCAGCAGTTTGCATAGGTGTTCGGTGGTGCACAAAGTCGTGCCACAGAGTTAAGTGTTCTGCCGAGGAGCATAGAGGTGAACAATAGAGTGTTGTGTTGTGCAGCCTTGCACTGTGGAGTAGGAAGAGCAATTCACATCACCTCGATGTTTCGCATGGAGTAACAGCTACTTTGTCACAGGAGGGATACCAGATGATTCGAGAGGTTATGGCAGCTAGCAGTGGTGTCCAACGGTGACAGAGGTGTGCAACTGGGTGCATTCGTGTGCCAAGGGGCATGGAGATACATGTTCTTACGCAGGGGAGTGTTGGGACACTTGGACGTATGTAGTGATGTGTGATGGCTCCCATAGGGATTTTGGAGCAATACCACCAGGGAGACCCCCTGATAGAGAAGAGGCATGCTATTGGATATTGATCACCCAGGATCGATGAGAACACGGATGAGCATCATTTGATGATATCCATGGGGACTCACGTGCCTCTCTCACTTCTACATTATTTGCAAGAACAGAGGTGTTGGATGTTGTCCCTTGACACCTTCATCATGAGCAACAGACACAAGAGGCTCGCTCAAGACAATTAGTTGGGACACAAAGTATCCAAGGAGAGACTTCTCGATGGTGACATTTGGTCAGGGCATGAGCTGATAGGTACAGGCTTAGGGAGGTGACTGTGAGGGAGCTGCAGGGTGCACTAATGGCAGGACAGCCCGATGTGTTATGTGAGCATGAGGTACAAGGGATGGTAGTCCTCATTGGCAAGACGATGCCTAGGCTCTAGGCAGTATCTAGGTACATCATCAGGAGCTGGGATAGCAAGTTTCGCTATGTAGTCTAGTAGGAGCAGAGCAGTTAGTCATACGCAGGACAGATTCTTGATGCTTGGTGCCCATCTTTTGGATACATACAAGGGTCAAAGACGAGGCATAGAGGAGTCCCAATAGTTAGTTGCATGTCAATACAGCAAGCAGTGAGGATTGGGAGTTGTGCACCTCTAGTATCGCTATGGGATCTAGGGATCCAGTTGATTGGTGGGACACTCCATTTCTTAGTGAGTATAGTCAGGATAGCCGGTGATTTGGTTATTTCTTAGACTGACACATGGGGGATCACTGAGGTCTTCATCATATGGTGAGGCAAGTTGCTGCTCAGAATTTGGGACAACCATGGAGTGATAGGCTCTGGCATTGTTGAGTCGCTTGGGCAGGTTGGGCATAACCTCAATCATCACATATATTATGGCCGAGAGTTACAAGATCGGAGGCTCTGGTACGAGCACGTTGAGCAGTCAGTCATGACCAGAGTGTCGTAGGGTTAGCAAGACAGTTTTTTCGGGCCATGGGCATGGGACCTTGGCATCAAAGCACTTGACAGTTCAGCTACCCTTAGGGATGAGTTGGTTTCGATAGGGGGAGATCATTTTGATCTTCCATTGGATTTTAGTGATTCGTTGTTAGCGTGGGGGATTTCACCAGCATGGAGGGATGATCAGTGGGAGGAGATTAGGCAAAAGCTCATTCGGGCGAGGATTCATCTCCACCAGGGTTGGATTGTATCTTTAGGAGTCCACCCTTGGAGTGCATGAGATGGATGACTCAGTAGAGCAGCTGCATGACGAGTTGATCAAGACTTTATATTATCATGATGCTCTACTTACTAATAGCATGTAGAGGGCTTTGGGTGCCTGTACTAGGTTGGATAGTGAGTGGAGCAAGCGGTGCTTCACATTGATCAGGATGGCTTGGGACCCTGTTATCGAGAGACTCCTTCATGACAAGATAGTGTTGGTGGATAAGGATGACTCAGTGGCACATTTGGGACTCGAGTATCGTTTGCAATAGCCATTTAGGTCAGTTTATAGGGAGAGTGCTTGTTGACACATTGCTTGAAGAAAAGCAATTTTTGGCGGGGAGGATATAATATCCCCAATTTTGTGAGTATGGGAACTTTGCCCAATTTTCGTAATATTAATTAAAAGGGAAACTAGTATTTTGGAGAAAGGTAGCAAGTATTATTTTATTGTAGATTGGCGGCAAATTATTATTTTATTAAAATGGTGGAAAAAATAACTAAGTGGAAAATGGCCCCTATTAATAAAATAATATTAAAAAGAGTCTAGAAGGATGGAAAGAAACTATAAAAAGAGGAGGGACTCATTTTTTGGATCATCTTTTAGCTATTGCACTTCATATTTCATCTTCTCTTGGTGTTGTTTAGCACAACGGACAAAGTGTTGTTTAGCACCAGGTTTGATCCAGGTGGATGTTGGTGGCCACCCACCTATCCCATTTGGACCCCCACAATTGTCTCTTTCAGCTTTTTCAGTTTCCTTAATTGTAGCACAACTTACTATTTTTAGCAGTTTT
>APFE030251884.1:0-10348 GCA_000404065.3 Pinus taeda
AGTTTTGGTCTAATGGTAATCGTGATTGCCAACAAAAGAATCCCTCTAAAAACTAAGGCCTACATGGTCTCAAGGGGAGCATATGGATACATCTTGAGTTACATGTAGACCATTGGAGGTGAAACCATATCAAATAGATTGGATGAAGACAAATATATATGTTAGGAATATGATGTATGGTTTTAGGGGAGTTCGTGAGGTTTATTTTTTCTATTTTAGATTTTGTCCTTATTATAGTTTGTCAGCAGTTGGATCAGTTGTATTTTGTTATTTATGATATTTTTGAGGACATGGAAGCCATGTTTTTTTACTAATGTGTGTTACAATGATTTATGCTACTAATGGTGAGCCTTATTAGAGCGTTTTGTTTAGGTTTTAGAACATGAACCCTTCATAGAGAGAGTTCTAAAGGACTAAAAGAAGGTCACACATTCATGGGGAGCATTCTTTCTTCCAATGGACCGACAAATTGTTGGCATTGTGTTTGTTATAAAGGAGCTTGTGATGCATATATCTGACATGAGTTTATTGTAGGAAGATGTTGTGAAGGGTTAGTTGTGGTTGCCTCATAGAAATTCAGATATGTTAACATGCTTTCATCACATATTTGGTATATTTCTAATGCTTATATTCCTAGAACACATTTATGTCTTGTATTTTCATGTGTGTGTGGCTATTATGGAGATAAAATGATGGTACCTTTGAGTTAGCACATCTAGGGTGTTCATCGTGTTACTCATGTATTATAAATCTAGATGTATGATGCATGTTGTTGTTGATATATTTTGCATTTGGATGGTTGATTTGTGATTATCTTGTGCACTTGTGTGAGCTAGATTAGTTTCAGATAGCTGTTGATGCATGGAGAAAGTATGATGTTGTTTAAGTCTCATGAAAGTATGTATACTTCCTATGAAATTTTGGTCTGAGAGATAGATATACTTCTGTTGATTGGGATTTTGATTCCACTATACAAGGAGAGAGTGCCTTGACCTTGATAACAAGAGGCCAAAGAGATGATGATTTGCAGATAGTGCTTTTATTGCAAAATATTTATTAGTGTTGATATTGCATAGATTAGTTATCATCATTTGCTTCTCAGATAGATTATTTATTTCACCATGCTTTCATGATATTAGAGAGATTTTTATTATATTTTCTTCTTTGCTATCATTTATGCTTTTATTGTTTGTTGATTTGTTACCCATAGCTAGAGTTGGCGCTATTGGAGTATGATACTTCTTGTTGACCCTCATTGATGATTTATTGTTTACTAACGATGAGGATGTATATGTTGTCATTATTATGTCATGTTATTCATATTGTTGTTATTGTATGATTATGTTGCATATGTTTATGTGTAGCATGGTGTTTGCTAGTGTTTTTATCATGACTTTGTTATATATGATGCAAAAGGTAGTCATTGATATCACATTTCCATGTTGTTGGGATCCTTGATTATAGTTGAGGTGTTGAGAACAACCATGCTATGTATTGTACTCTTATTATTCCTACTACATATAGAGCATATATCATTGCTCATTGTGCCACGTATTTATGTTATATCCTTGTATTGGTAATGCGTAGAGCAGAGCACACTTGTCTGTGTTTGTAAAAGCCATGTAGTATTATTGTCTCATATCTTGGTGCATTGGTCATAGAGAGACCGATGGTGTTTAGCATGTATTGAAATAGTTGTAAAATTCAACTATGTATGGGCTATTGAGTGTCAAAGTCATGTCGTGTATTATATATCATTAATATAGCCCTATTCCATTGGGTGAATGATGTAAACTTGGGTCGATAGAGTCGTTGGTTGGTGATATGTATGCTTATAGACAATTCATATGTCAGTATTATGTAGTTATCACAACCATGTATTTTCTCCATAAAGCCTTGTATTTATACGGTACTTCGTTGTATATCATTGCTCAAAGTCAATTGGAGTCCTAGTTTTTTATGGGTAGTCTCTTTCACTTGGAAAGGAGCATTATTGAAGATAAGTGGAAGTGTTACTACAATAGTAAAGAGAGTATGTTTATAGCTCCATTACATGCTTAGGGGTAACATGGTAAGCATGAGAGGATGCATGGTATTGGCTAGAGACATGTTGGCAGTTGAGTTCATTGGTTTACATGCTTATCTTGTAGTAGATACATTTGTTCTTATCAGAAGATCATTTTGTATCAGCTTTGTAGTCAACTTGGTGTTGATCATGACTAGGGGAGTACTTCTCTTAGTCCCACATGTTGTTAGAATTGCTTCTAAGTATTAATATTTTCCTTTTCCATTGATGTCAAAGGGGGAGAGAGAATGGAAAGATGGACGAGAATAGAGAATCGGGAGAGTAGGGAGATCATATCAGCCTCAAATTTATGGAGATCAAGTTGAGGTTGACATCATTTCAAAAGTGGGAGTATGTTGGCATTGTAGTATTGGAATTGATGTCAACAAGAACTTAGAAGCATTTTTCTTGTGTTTATGTCAATTTGGATTTTATCTTACCATTTGTTGTTGGAAAAAACATTGTAGGAGGATGCATAGATACCTAACAAGGTGGAGGTTTATGTTGATGTATTAATTCTTGTAGAAAACCTGTTTGGAGGATTTTTCATGGTTATAAGAGACTTGGCATGGGTTTGCAGAGGTTCTATAGGTTCAGGAGGTGCTTGAAGAGGTTGATGAACAAGTTTAGGAAGATTAAAGCTGAGAAGATAGATGAAAGGAGGCTTGACAAGGGTAACACGAGTAACATAAAGGAAACCTACATTATAACACTAGTAATAAATTTATTAGCATGTTTTATAACACACTTCCTAAAGGGAGGACCTAAGTTACACTTTGTAAGTGGTTTCTCTTGGAATATGTGCACACTCAAGACATTTCTGGGGGCTTATACTTTGGTTTTTGCATTTGGTAATTATTCAAAAGTTTGAGTAAGCCTTCTAGAAGATTATTAAAGTTGTATAGATATCCCATTTAATGTAGATCATGGAGGATCAGGCCGAGGAGACATATTCAAATACCATACAATTCATGAGTGTACGAACAAGGATTTGTTGAGCTCAGAACTTCTTTGTAATTATTATCTCCATCACTCCAGGAAATAATATATTGTATAATTCCTTGAAGAATACTGCTTGGTTGTGTTATTGGTTGAGTGATTGTGTAAGAATAAAAAAGTATGTAAGTGGACTAGACTATGCATATTTTCTGAAGAGTTGCAGAGATAGGTCAGATCTTGCAAAAGGTAGCAGAGGAATATCTCAGCCAACATTCTATGTAGAGAATGAGGAGATGAAGTAAGGAATGTTTGTAGATAATTTTTGTGTTTTGTAGCTACTTGTGCATTCATCATAATATTGTTTATGGGGAGTGTTTGATTTTGGAAAAATTTTATATTTTGCATAAGACCGATGTGTCATTGTTGAGTTGTGAAGTTCTCCTTTGAGTATAAGTTGAAAATTAATTAAATCGCAGCTATGAGAGTTTGAGGAGGCGGTGGCCTATTTTAAATAGTGGCTAAACAAGATAGGGGTGGTGGCTCCTTTCTAGTGGTGGCCAACAAAACAATAAATTTGGATTAACATCTCCATCCAATGGTGGTTGGATAGTCTATTGGTTATTAGGTAAGACAAATTAGGAATAGTGGCTTCTAGTAGGTGATGGAATGCAAAATCGTGTGAGTAGATACTTCCTAGATGGTGGTAGCCACCAATACTGTTTATAGGGTTAGTTTCTCCTAATTGGTGGTGGCCAGCTAAAAGATGTAAAAGAATTGATTTATACTAATAAGAGAACGAGAAGTAGCACAACAACAACGAGTGTTTTTTCTCCCCTTGAGGGTTTCCACCATAAATAATTGGTGAATTTATGTGTGTGAATAATTCTATGATATCATTTTATGTGTTTCATATTTTGAATGTTTAAATGTTAATCAATTGGCGAAAAATTTAAAAGTGACATCAATATTGATTCACCCCCACTTAGTAGTGATCTACATTTTTAACAATAGCAAATCCAACAACCAATCATTAATTTTGTTACTTGAGAAGGCACTTGGATTGGTGCTAATAACGGCACCTTTAAACAACTTACATTAGAAAAGTTTAACCCTCCCGAGTCAAGTGTGATCTCATTCAATGGAGTAGGTATTTTAAAGATGCCATTTATATTTTTCAAGGAACTAGCTTCCTCTTCTTATGGTTCTAGAGTTGTGGAACAAGAGAAAGGACAAACTGAATTCCTTTACAAGAGATCGTCAACTAGTCCCTCTTTCTATCAAGAATCCCTGCAACATGTTACAATGTGGTTTTAGTTGTTCCTAGAAATTCTGAATGATGAGCAACCCTCTAATCAATGGCGGAAGGAGTTGACTGGCATAGTGAGAGAACAGTTGTCCAAAAAACCTATCTCTATAAATACACCAGAATTCCATGAAGGGCCAATCATAATAAAATAAGAACTAGTAAATAATTCATAATAGATACATAGATTGCATATTATTAGATTAAGAATACCATGTTAGACCTTGGATTTGATGTCAATTTTTTGCCTAAGAACATTTGGGATGCACTATGACAACCTAAGTTGTTTTTTATCCAATTCAATTATGAATGGAAAATTAGTATTACGTTTTTCCAATCTATCAATTGGAATATATAGAATTGGATATTGCAAGTGTTAATACCTATGCAAACTTTGAGTTTATTAACATTATGAGAGACAAGGATCCATATCTTGATTTACTATGGATTGATTCAACCTTTGAAAATTGTGCTATTATTAATTTAAAGAGAGAGACCGTGACCTTTGAAGTTGATGGGACTAGAGTTATTCAACCCTTGGATCCTTATTAGGGTCACAAATTCACAAAACCTATTGATGATGTAGAATATCTTAATGCCCTTGATTAGTTGTATCAAGTGATTGATCGAAAAAGGGAAGATTACATCAACCCTATAGTTGATGGATTTATTAGCTGGTGAAGTCTCCAGAACACAGAAGTAGGTTTTTATGTTGCACTAGAAGAATGGAAGCAAGGATATCATGCACTATATTCCTAAAGATGTGAAACTATTAGATCTACTTGATGGATTGGGATGGAGGCAGAAATTATCCCATTTTTTATGATCTTGTTCCTATAGACATTTTTGTAATATATATTGAACTTATTTTTGTGGAAGAATAAATATTGCCCTTAATGGATGTTACATTCCAAGCTACTCCTTCTAAGTAGTGGGTAAACCATCACAACAATATTTCATCTTATGAGATGGCCAAGTCTGTTTTTCTATGTAGATTTTCTAAACTAGAGAAGGAAACAATTTCAATCCCTATATATCAAGGTCACACCTATCCTAAAAAGCATGATCAACATGTGTCATAGCCTGGAAAAAGAACAAGTTACCCACTAAATTATGGGTGCATCAATATATTCACACTCTAGGAGTTATCCCCAAGGCTTGGGTTTTGAAATATGAAGTGAAAAGTCAATCCTCTAAATGGGATGAACTAATTTCTTAGTGTTGTAGTGATTTCAAATTTTTAGATGAATATTCCCATATTGTAGAGGTCCTAAAAGTGGTTAAGAGATTTTTGTTTCCCACTGGAAAACCCATTTCAGAATCCTTTGAAGATATAGGTTGTAGTACTCTAGTTGATTTAGGTTTTCATATTGTTGACACTTGGGGGAAGATTGATAAATAATTGGATAATGTTGATTTTGAGTTATTGATACATATTTGTTTTAAAGAATATAAAGGAGAAAACAATATCAAATATGATCCTCCTCAAGATTATCCTCATATTAAACCCCTTAAGTTGTGTAAATTTAATATTAGTTCCAATGATACACCTAAATTAAGATCCATAGGAGATAATTGGGATGAGAAAACAACTAAGGAGATATTTGATCTACTAAATGAGTCAAAATTCTTATTTCCCACATTTGTTTCATAATTAAAAGGAATCAAAGGATATTAACGTGAAATGAAGATATTTTTTAAACAAGATTTGTGACCAATGAAGCATTATCCATATTGATTTAACCCCAGAGTTAAGGAGAATGTTAAGAGAGATATTGAAAAGATGTTGGTAGTGGGATTATTTTTTCTGTAGGTGAATTTGATTGGATAATTCCTATAGCTATTCAAGATAAGAAGGATTCTTACAATATACAAGTTTGTGTAGATTATCATAGTTTAAATAATGCATGTGTTCATGACCCCTTCCCTACTTCCTTTAGTGATGAGGTATTGGATAGTGTTGTAATACAGGAGGCATATTCTTTTACAGATGGATTTTCATGCTCTAAATGGGTTAGGGTTACTAAAGAAGACAAAAGGAAGATGACCTTGACTATAGAATGGGGATCCTATGTATACCATGTAACGTCATTTAGACTCAAGAAAAGTCTTGTAATTTTCTCAAATATTGTCATTGCAACTTTTAGAGAATACATGCATAAGTTTTTGGAAGTGTATATGGACGATAGGAATGTATGCAGTCTATTGAAGAAACATTCACGTTTTCCTGGGGTAATGGTTTATCAATTAGACAATTGCAAATTTCCCTTAATTTAATGAATATTTTTTTATGTGTGCAATTTGGGAGTTTTTTGGGACATGTTGTTTGTAAATCTAGTGTATCAATTGATCCAACTAAAGTTATTTTAATTCTTAAAATGCCACCTCCAAGGAGAATTAAGCAACTTAGGTCTACTATGGGACATACAAGTTTTTACCACAAGTTTAATTTACATAATTATGCTTCTATCACTACAATGAGAAGCTTTCGAAGAAATAATAATATTTTTTATGGAATCCTCATTGTGATGTGGCATTTGAAACATTAAAAGAGAAACTAGAAAGTGCTCCTATCCTAGTTTACCTTAATTACAGTAAGGAGTTTCATGTTCATATCTATGCTTTCAGAACCGCTTTAGGTGTTGCCCTTACACAACCCGGAGAACATAACCTAGATTGTCCAATATATTTTTGTAGTAGGAATCTATCTATTGCATAAAATAATAACACTAAAATTGAACGAGAATCTTTGGTGGTGGTTTAATCTCTTCAGAAGTTCCATTACTATTTGTTGTGAGGAAATTTCAGCTTTAAAGTATTTGGTGAATAAGCCTATGTTAGAGGGTAGGAATAATCAATAGTTATTGGTGTTTCAAGAGTTCCCTTTTGAATTCATTGTGAAACCAAGGTGATCTAATGTGGGACCCAATCATCTTTCTCAATTGGAGTTAGGATAATTATGGGGTTCTATTTACTATCAACTCCCCGATGTTAATTTT
Organism: Pinus taeda; assembly: GCA_000404065.3. NCBI lineage: Eukaryota > Viridiplantae > Streptophyta > Pinopsida > Pinales > Pinaceae > Pinus > Pinus taeda. Next base: position 7,307 of record APFE030251884.1, read on the forward strand.
TATGAACTGAAGATGTTTAGGATTACTTAGATTATATTTCAATTCTTTTGACTATTAATAATTTCCTTGAGGATTATTCTGTAACACAAAAGAACCATCTTGTAGTCAAAGAAAATGACTATCAACTTATTGTAGGCTAGTTATGCGAATGGGCATTGATAATATTCTCCACATATGCGTCTTCAGTCATGAATTAGATGATATTCTATGGGAATGTCACAATGGATTTATTGGAGGACATTTTGGAGGGAAATATATTTCTCATAAAGTACTACAAGTGGGATTATGGTAGCCAACGTTTTTCAAAGATGCTAAGGATTTCACTAAAACTTGTGATTTTTTTCAAAAGGTTGGGAGACCTTCCCATCGAGATGAGATTCCATTACATATAATTCAAGCATTATAGGTTTCTGGGAAGTGGGTTTTTGACTTCATAGGACCTATCGACTGTCCTACATGACATTTGCAAGAAAGGTACATTATTACTGAAACTAATTATCTCACGAGATGAGAAAAGCTACTTCAGTGAAAGAATGTACTTCCAGTATTGCAACTCATTTCATTTTTGAGAACATTATTACCATATTTGGTTTCCCAAGAACTTTAACTAGTGACCAAGGGGCTCATTTTATTAATGATACTATTACAACTATAATTTAGGAGTTTCTTATCAACACCGTAAGAGTAGTTTGTACCATCCACAGGCCAATGGTATAGAGGAAGCATTTAACAAAGTTATGGAGAAAGGTCTCACTCAAGTTTGCTCAACTAATAGGTATGATTAGGATGAGAGAGTTCTTGCAACACTTCGGGAATACATGACTTCTACCAAGAAATTACACAAATATACTCCATTTCAGATGGTGTATGGAAAAGAAGTCATAGTCTTCACAAAATTTCTCATTCCTAGATTATTCATCGCATGCACCACCAAGATAAAAAAGGATTATTCAATTGTGAAATGACTTCAAGAGGTGTGGGAATTAGATGAGAAAATATTTCTAGTAGATTTTCATCAAAATGTGGAAAAGAAGAGGCATAAGGCATGGTATGATCGCCACATGAAGAAGAAATATATTTATGTTAGGGATCGAGTTATTCTTTACGACAAGAAGTACTTGAAACATCCAAGGAAAATCCAAATGCATTGGTTGGAGCCATTCATAGTTGCAGAAATCAAAGATTAAGGAGTTGTCATATATTCACAACTTGATGGTATTCTTAAGCCTGTTTGGGTGAATGACACTCACCTAAAACCCTACTATGCCTCTTCATTCATATATTTATGCTTCTCTTTGTCTAGAAGCATATATTAGGTCTTAAGTTAGGATTTAGTCCATGTTTTCAGTTGTGTTAGTTTACTTTTGGTTTCTTTCAGCTGCATCATTTTTTTTTATTTTTCTATTCCACTATACTGCAACCAATTTTGGTTGGGGAGATATAGTTTGGGTCACTTAGCTTTCATTTTGAATCCCTTAGTTACATTTCCATTATTTTGATTCATCCCTGCTATAACAATTGGATCTGCTAAGTTGGAAATCACTTTCATTTCTGTCCACCATATTGTCACCTTTTTTAGTTTGTTTCTCTATTTCTTTGGTCACTGATATGGCACCTTGGGATATGGGTTCCTATCACAATCAATTTTCAAAATCAAGGTTTTATTTGGTTAGTCCTTTAATCACCTACCTTCTTAAATCCCAATTGAGAAATTGCCTATCAAATTTGATGGGAATTGTCTATAATAATTATGAGCCACATCCTTGTCATTCATTTGTTCTTAAGCCTTGGTTGAGTTTCCATCCTAGCGTCTAAGTCTGAGCCTTTGGTTTCCACTTTTTTCTGTCATCCACCTATTACCTGTGTTTATTGTTGCAATCATTTCAATATGTATCATGCTCTCATTATATCCCTCATGAATTGTTTGAACCTCAAGTCAAACCTCTTAATAACTTGTAGAGAAAATATGAGAAAGCCATTCTGGTCGATATTGAATTAAGGGATGTTACCCTTTTCCCAACCCTCATACTAGAAGTGTATATGGATTACACCCCAATTATGTCAAGTGGGGTTGTTATATAAGTGAAGCCCTCATTCTAGTTATTGTAGCAATCAACCCTCCCTAGGCTTTGATAATTTTCGGTGTTTGGAAATACCAAAGAAGTTTCCTGGTGTAAAAATTTATTAATCAACATAGTTTCACATGGCTTTTTCTGGTTGTATAATGAATATCCTATCCATTTCCATGACATTCATAGGTTGACATGTTTATCTATGGAGGGAGAATATGTTTCCACTACATTTCTAGGAGCGTCCAAGCATAACAAGAAGACGAGATCCACCAATTTCTATTACAAATATGGTACTAAGCGCCGCGAACGTGGAACATCCATCGAACTTATAAACAATGACCATATCAAGTTTTATTTCCATATTATCATAGGGAAAGACAACCACCATTATACAAAAGGTAAGTGCACACTTGACACCATTTTTATTTCTGCATGTAGATTTTCATGGTCATGAACTTGATGTTGATCAGAGCTTCTAGAATATTGTGTGTTATTCCCACTAGAATGCCCGATGTTTTGTGTGAACACTTCAGCCATATTCAGGGACATAAAGATAGATTGATGATGTGAAGAGTGTCAGACCAAGAATAAATAGAGGATGAACATGAATTCTAACCGTTAAGGAGGGAAAAAAGGGAATTTAACGTTAATATAGTTTAATTAGTAATTAAGAATGGAAATGGATTAAATATTTTAAAAAATGAATTAGTTAAATTTGAATAAAGAAATTGAACATTAATATAATTTAATTAGTAATTGAAAATCGAAATGGATTAAATATTAAAAAATTGGTTAAAATTAAATTAAGAAAAGGAAAACAACAATAATTTAATTTATTTAAATATTTAATTTATTTAGATTGACTAAAATTAATAAATAAAGGGTAAAGAGAATTATCATAGAGAAATTTAACCTAAGAAAAATGAGATTAGAAATGTTGTAAAAATAATATGGTTAAAGAAAGGTCGTT
>APFE030251887.1:0-24558 GCA_000404065.3 Pinus taeda
AACCATGTATGTCTGTGTCTCTCTTATTTATGTGTTTTCATATTTGTGTTTCCGCAATATTTTGTGTATTTCGTTGCTCCATTAATTAATTTCTAACATCCCACTAACAACTGAGTTATGATAGATTTTCTCACTATTTTAAAAAATATCAAGAATAGTTAAGATGGGTAGCCGAATAATGTTATGATGAAAGATATAAAACTTCATAAAGATTTTTTATATAATTTAATTGGTTCATAACCTATTTCATTTTGCAGATTTTGAAATATTTCTAATATCCCATTTTTCAAGTAGTCTAGAATTTGCAAGTCACCAAAAGATGTTTTTCATATATTTTACTTCCATTATATATTGTATTTGTCAATTTCATATTGAACAATAAAACAATTAAGCATCTTCATTTATTGAATAAATTATCAAAATATTTTAACTATAATAAATATTTTGTTTTAAAATATTTTATTTATTGATAAATAGAGTTAATATAGAAATATTTTACTTGACATAAATATTAAAAACATTTTATCATCTATTTTAAAATATGTATTTTTATTATTAGATGATTTTTAAAATGTTATATATCCAAATCATATTAAACATATATATATATATATATATATTATATGATATATAATATAATATATATATATATATTATATAATATAAAGCATTATATAGCATAATATTTTTTTTGTAAGCTTGGCAAGACCTTTTTCATTCATTATCAACGAAAATAGGCATGTTACATCCATGTTTAGATGGTTAGGTGACCTCACCCTGCCCAAACCAGATCTGTTGGCCACCTTACCGCATTATAAGCCATCCAAAAACATAATAGTTTGAGATTATCTATCACAGCTATATATATCTTAATATCCTTAATTCTCCCAGTATCTAGGTAACTAAGATATAATATCAAAGTTTGTTGAGCCTTCATCTATAGAGAGCAAAAATAAAAAACCACACTATGAAAATCATGTTATTAATAATCAGAAGAGTCCACACGTGTTGGATCTTTCGCACTAGAGTCAGGGAATTTCATCTAACGAAGAAATGGAATATGCTTCTCTATGTGGTTGAGGCGGGCGACTGAGGCGGGCATTTTGTTGTTGAATATGGAATTGTATGAGCTAAAATTCCTTATGAATTTCCTGGAGTCTAGGATCAGCCTTGGACGGGCTAACTAAAGGAGTCGCCAAGGTTCCAACCACAATATTCTTCATCAACCAGTAAAGATAGACAATTTGTTTGTATTGAGAGGACCAGCCTATGGAGTGTGCAAGATTTGGCTCTAGGTCTCGTCATTCCTCCACATCCAAGTCCACGCAAGCTACCTAATGGTTTAAATCTGCTTCCTAGCTAGAGATTAACTAGTGGATCTGAGGTCGCATGCCAGCCTAATACGCCTTTACAGAATCCCGAATAAGGCTAGAAGTAGATTTACGGCCCCAAACTCGATCTGCACGTGGTTGGGGTTAGCTGCCCCCACATTGGCCAACACTTTGATTCCTCCCCCAACCTCCCCTTGCCGAGGTGCCTCTACCAGAGGAAGGACACACCATGTTCCAATTATGCCTACATCAAATGTGATATGATACCCTAAATTGGGAAGCCAAGACCTCCAGCTTGAGGCGTCTTACTAGCTTAAGATCCTATTGTGCACACTGAGAATTTAAACTCGTTTTCGACATCCATAGGGAAGAGGGTGAGACCCGATACACTGGGATGGCGGACCTCATAAAATACCTTCGCGTGTAGCTTGAAGATTTGCAGCAAACTTGTAAACAATCCAATAACAATACCTCCCAATCGATCTGAGCTCATAACATAAAACCCCAATGAGGAGATGTCTCGTTGTCCTCTCGAGTTGCCATTAATATCATGCATGTGTGTTGTCACCTTATGGTTGAAGGCAAGTGTATGAGGGTCGTAAAACGACCACCCATCGTCCTTTCTTATTAAGGCTCTGTCCATGGCACGGATCCTGGTAGTGCCCAACTGTGTACACCCACCTCGATCAGGGAATATTATCATAATATTTTAAATTTCAATGAGAAATAGAATTTATATTGAAATTAGCCCCAAGGGATAGCTCAGTTGGTCATTGCTAAGTACCTTTCCAATTGAGAGGTCATAGGGTCAAATCTCCTCGACACCCTTGGGGTTAAGCTTGACTAGATAAACCAGCGAGTAGATCCCTTCAGGTTAATCTGCCTAGATTATTCCCCGTGAATATAACGAGAATTCAATATCTATAAACCACAACTAAAGAAAAAAAAAATAATAATAAATAATTAAATAAAATAAATATAATAAATAAAACAAAAATAATAATAAATAATAATAAAATTAAATAATAATATAAATAATAAAAATAATAAAATAAAAAATAAAAAAAAATAAATAAAAATAAAAATAAAAAAAAAAAAATAAATAAATAAAAAAATAAAATAAAATAATAAATAAATAAAAAAATAATATTGAATATACTATTTAATTGCATATAAATTTTTTTCCTCTAAATTAAATATTTATTTATAATTCATATTGAAATATTATATATATTATAATATTATATATATATATATATATATATATGGGCCTAATGTTTAAGAGCAACTGTGCCTCCTAAGAGTCACAGGTTCAAAACCAGGGGGGGAGAGAATGTATGCCTTCGTAGACCTAGCAGTCAAATCGCTGCGCGGAGGTGGGTCCCTTGTCCCACAAACAAGGGGGTCTCATACACCAATTTGGTGTCTGGCTTGGCTGTGACCTTAAAAATAGATATATAATTTAACATAACATTTTTTAATAATTTGTTTTCAAATATTTATTTTATTATTAATATTTTTTCCAAAAGTAAAGTTAAACATTCCAGAAATTAAGAAATAACACGTTTTTCAAATTTAACCATTCATTATTAAAATGCTTTAGTTTTTATGATTTTTTATAACATTGTATTTATTATATACCTTAAATCTAAACATAAACATTAAAATATTTTATTTGTGAATATGATAAAATATTTATTAATTGATGTTTTAAAAATATATTACTCAGTGTTCATATTAGATATGGATGAGTTCAAATTTTTGAAATTAAATTCATTTATAGATGTAATAGAAATTGTTTATTTTCATTACTTTATATTATTCCAATATTTGTATTTATCTTATTTTTCTTAAAATGTTTGAATTTTAATATTTGTATTTGTATTTGACATGGAAATGTGAAAAGCTTACATATCTAATTATGAAGATTAGTTAAAAATATTATAAAAAAAATTACTTCAATTAATTTAGTATGAAAATATATTATCAATTAGGGTTGTCATGAGGAGGGGTTATTCTATTTTCCAAGAGAAAAAATGAAATATTCTATATTTGGGTTCGGGAAAAACACAAATAATTAAGTAAAAACATTTTTTTCAAAGATTAATTCAAGTATGTGTTCACAATACTAATAATTTGATAATTATAAGATATTCAAGGAACCTTCTACAACAATTAGTGGTTAGCATTAAGGAAGAAATGTCAAAATGAAAAGTATTCATAAGAGAATAAAATATTTATTAAAAACTATTCATTCTACTTCAATGTTCATGTCTTTTGAGAGAAGAATCAAGTGTCAGCTAACATGGGCATTGAATTGACCATTGGAGTCATAATGATTAATGGAAAAATGGGGCTTCATCCTATCCTCTAATTATGTATATTAAAAATTCAAAAATCTTAAGGCACCTTAAGGCTTTACGAGTGACAACTCTTAGTGATTTGAAGCATGCATAACTAATTAAAGTCACCCCTTGGTTGGAGGGGTTTGTATGGTGGAATTCTCTCTACCATCCCCTAGCACTTATAAGGTAAGGATGGAAATGATTTGTTTTGAGTGAGGATGGAGGGCACGAGCACATCCAAATGGCATGTCATGTTCATTATAAGTTATATGATAATTTAAGGTTAGTGGCTATATGGAAAATAATACAATGTATAACCCAATTTATGAACCATTTACTCAATGGTTCATAAATTGAATTAGTTATGTAACTAGACTCTCCATCTACTAATAATTGAATTAGTTATGTAACTAATTGAATTATCAGTGGATGAAGAGTCTAATTTCCTTTGAGATAAAGTCCTTTGAACATCTTCAATATGTTGGAGAAGCCTAGCCATTTCATCCTTGAAGTATTGAATAAGTGTCTTGTGATCAATTATAATTCTCATTATGGAAGTGAGGCTAGAAACCAATTGTTTATGCTTAATTTGTATCTCCAAAATGTTAATATGCATTTATTGCAATTGCTTAAGCAATTATGCCCAAACAATGCCATTGATCCCTTTGCATTAGCCATCAATATTTCAATACTACTCTTGAAAGAAGTAGCAAAATGCACAAGTTGCCTTAATTAAGCAATTACCTCAAATCATAGCCGCCCCACATCAGTGACATAACTAAATTTAACAAATGATAAAAGTCCACGAAAATTGCCTCTAATGGAAAATTCCTTGCATTAATAATGACAAGGACTTAGAATGATAGAAGCTAAATGCTTTCATTAACATACATGTGTTTCAAGAACTCTTTATTATGATTTTGGTATGCCCAATTCATAGAAATTATAACATTGTTGATAAATGCTAATTACACCTATATCACATCTTCGAAGCTAGCCTCCCTCAAAACTCATGATTTCATAATGAGCAACAACAATCATTTTTATTTTTCTCTCTTGTCCCCTCCCATTTCCCACACATTGAGTAAATGGTTCATGAATTGGGTTATACATCGTATTTTTTTCCATATAGGCACTAGCCTCAAATTATCATAACATTCATAATGAACCTGACATGCCATTTGGATGTGCCTATGCCCTCCATTCTCACACAGAACAAAGCATTTCCACCCTTACCTTATAAGTGTTAGGGGATGGTAGAGATAATTCCACCAGACAAACCCCTCCAATCAAGGGATACCTTTAATTACTTGTGCATGCTTCAAATCACTAAGAGTTGTCACGTGTAAAGACCTTAAGGTGCCCTAAGATTCTTGAATTTTTAATATATGTCATTAGAGCATAGGATGAAGCCCCATTTTTCCATTGATCATTACGACTTCAATGGTCAATTCAATGCCCATGTTAGCTAACACTTGATTATTTTCTCTAAGGGCATGGACAATTGAAGTAGAATGAATATTTTTAATAAATATTCTATTCTCTTAAGAATATTTTTCATTTTGACATCCCTACCCTAGTACCAACCACTAATTGTTGTAGAAGGTTCTTTGAATCTCTTATAATTATCAACTTGTTGATATTGTTGACATAGACTTGAATTAATCCTTGAAAAAAAGTATATGCTTCTACTTAATTATTTGTGTTTTTACCCGAGCCCTAAGCATAGAATATTTCAATTTTTCTCTTGGAATATAGAATAACCACCTACTCGCCAACGCTAATTAATAATGTATTTTAATACTAAATTATAGTAATTTTTTTTATAATATTCTTAATTAATCTTAATAGTAGAAGATGTATAAGCTTTTCATATTCAATATGAGATAAATATATAATATTAAAAAATATATATTATACAGTAAAATTTGATTGTAATTATAAATATTAACACCACATTAAATATATATAAATAATGAAAATAAACAATCCGCATTTATAAGATAATTCTATTAATTTAAAAAAATGACTAGCTCATTCATCCCTAATATTAAAATTGACTCGTATATTTTAAAATATGAATAATAAAATATTTTATTATATTTCAGAAATATTTATTTTAGATTAAAAACTAAAAATTTAATGTTTAGGTTAAATACAACGCTATAAAAATGATAATAATAATTAATAAGGGATTGTTTAGGTTAAATACATCACTATAGGAATGATCATAATAATTAATAATGGATGGTTCAATATGAAAGATTGGCGTGATTTCTTAATTTTTTTAATGTTTAACATAATTATGATATATACATTATTGAACAATCCATATGAATAAAGTAACAATCCATTGAACACTATTTTTGATATTGATATGAATAAACAAAAAACACCATTGATTTGAGGCATCCGTATTCCTCCTCAACCCGTAAGTGTAATGAAAGAGAAATCATCTCGTCGCCGCCTTCGGAGGATCACGACTTTGGAAAAAATGGTGAGTGAATATGCTTCAAGTATTAAAGCATATACTAGCATAATCTTATTTGACTTCTACAAGGGATCACGGAGTCCGCATTTGTAACATACATGCTCCATACCTTACAGGAAATATTTTTGACAAAAGGTGGAGGCTAGTGAAATTTTTGGCTTTCACTCTTTAATAATAGCAAGAGACCTCAACTTTACCCAGAATCCTAAGGATATTTGGGGTAGGAAATGCAACATGGACCCCTGGTCGAACTACTTCAACAAGCTATTCTGCTAGAGAATGTTTCTGGACATTATGCCTTGGCCAATAGACACAATCTTTCTGGATATTATGCCTTGGCCAATAGACACAATCTTTCTGGATATTATGCCTTGGCCAATAGACCCAATCTGAAGAAATGCTCGTTCTAGGGAAGAGTACATAGCCAAGCGATTGGATCACCTTCTTTTACACTCTTTTGTTGTGCTCAAGGTTGAATTCCCCTAAATCCTGGACTACTTTCCCTGGCTGCTCGTACCATGATGTTGTATTTTTGGATTAGATTAGGGAACAGAGGTCAAAGGCTCCACCTTTTAAGTTTAACCATATGTGGTTGTAAGACAAACACTTTCAAGAGCTAGTTCGAACAACTTGGACGAAGCTCGTGGAGTTCAGACCTTGTCAAAAGATGGAATTGGTGACAAACAAATTGAGTAGGCTAAAAGTGGAAGTGAAAGAATGGCTTAGAAAAAGGAAAGGGAGTTATCTAAGGAACTTTCTAAAATCGAGAGGTAGATTGATACCTTCTTGAATCCTACACTAGCTGGAACATTCTCCGAAGCAAGCAAGAGGATTCTAACTGGCCTTGTAAGCAGAAAGAATCAAATCCTCAAATTTTAGGAGGAAGATTGGAGGATGAAAAGTAGGAAGTAATGGTGTTAGGTCCCTATAATACTAGTGTATCCCCCTTATTATTATTGTTTTGCCCATGTAGCCCTCATATTGTTATTGTTGTGACCCATAGAATCTCACTATTGTTATTGTTGTGCCCTTACATTATTATTGTTATGTAAGCATATATTGTGACCCCTTAGACTCCTATATATATAAAGGAGATCTTGTCATTTGTATCATTCAAGAATTGTTCATTTATGTAATGTAAAGGAGGTTTCCCCTTCAAAGAGGATAATTTTTAAGTCGTTGATCTATCTTTTTTGTGAGTTGGTTGCATAAAATTTGGTATCAGAGCTTTGTATTATAGGGTTTCGCTTCTTCAAACAAGTCATCTTGCCATTTTCGCTATAGCTTTTTTTCTACGAAGTCTTAGATGCTGAAATTTTGAACACGTAGAGCCGAAATCTCGGTGAACTTCGTGTAAAAATTTCAGAGCTTGGTTCACTATATTTTCAAAGATACGATCTGAGGAAGTTAGGGTTTTTACAGGCTCCAAAATTCAATCTCAAATAGGTGACCAAAGTGGCTAAAAGTGCACGAACTATATTTTTTCGTGTATCAATTTCAAGGCCGAAGGTGGAAACAATGACATGTGGCATCTCATAGAACTTCAATCTACCGAACAAATCCATAATTAGGCCATCGTGGGAGATTTGGCATAACTCTTTCTTGAAGAATCCAATCTCGATCAGACTTGTGGGTTGGAAAAAAGACTCAGAGACCTACCACAGAAAGAAATTTTAGAACTTGGAGATCCAAAATTACAGAGTTACAACCATTTCAGCATCAAGCTCCTAAAATCAAGAAAAGTGTGTGTATTTTTTTAAAAATTGCATAACTCTTGTTTGAAAAATCAGTTTGAAGTGATTCCAACGACATATTGAAGCATAAACATCAATATGGGGTTCTAAAATGCCTCCTAAGAAAAATAATTACACACCCATTAAGCCCTCAGAAATCTTTACTATGATGCATGAAGAGGAAGAATTTCAACATGATATATCAAAATTAGGAGACCAAGTGCAACAAATTTCGCTCTCATAAAGAGTAACCAAAGATGAACTAAAAGTTGACATGGATGGTTTAAAAGGCGACATGGACGGTTTAAAAGGTGACATGAATTGTTTAAAAGAAAACGTGGAAGGTTTGAAGGAAGGTTTGACAAAGTTGTTGCAAGAAAGGATTCGTGGTGGTGACAAAGTAATCCATGAAAATCATGATGGGGACAAAAGGAATATGAATTTGGAAGGTTTGACAAAGTTGTTGCAAGAAAGGATTCCTGGTGGTGACAAGGTAATCCATGAAAATCATGATGAGGACAAAAGGAATATGAATTATGGTTTTAGGGACTCCAATATTGGGTTTAAGAACCTCCACATTCCAAAGATAGATATGATGAAGTTTGATGGCAAGGATCCGATAACATAGATACTACAGATTGAGCAATATTTTGAACTACAGGGTGCAACCTTCATTAAAGGTACATATAACATCTTTATATTTTGAACCCAATTAGTTTGTATGGTATACATGGATTTTTTCTCGTAAACCACTTATCACCTAGTTAATTTTTACAAAAGAAATGATACCACATTATGAAGATACAAAGAGCAACACCTTCTTTAGCCAATTGATAAATCTCAAACAAAAGGGTTCAATGGTGGAGCACATTGAAGACTTCCAAAAATTGAATATTAGGGTAACCGATATTCCAAAGGAGCATGGGATTGATGTCTTCATAGGGACTTTAAAAGATAACATCCAACATGAGGTTCGCCTTTGGGAACTTGATTCATTGGAGAAGGCATTCAGGGTGGCAAGAAAAGTTAAAAGCAAAATTATGGCAACAAGGAAGTCTGACACTCACAACTATAAAGATGGAAGTGTTGCTCATAATCTTCCACAACCTACAAGGTTGACACCATAACAATTGGAGGAAAAAAGAGAAAAAGGGTTTTGTTACAGTTGTGATAGAAAAGAATTTAAACGCCATAAGTTTGTAGAGAAGAAATTATTCTACATAGATTGTGAAGAGGAGGAAGACAAGGAACAAGAAACATCAAAAGAGGAGGATATACACTAAGAACCAATGTAACAACCTTGTATAAAAATCCACATAAATGGGACAAGCTGAATGAGCCAAAAGGTAAACACACGAAATTCCAACACTTATGGTTGGGCTCGTTCCAAGTTGAGGAAAAAATTGGTCAGGGAACTTACAGATTGAAAACTTTACAGGGAAAAACTGAAAAACTCCCTGTTGATGGCCAACATCTTAAGAGATACTTCCAATAACCACCATGTGGTGGTTACCTCCTGAGTAGGTTAGAATTCATTTTATTTTGTTGTTAGCTTAGTTATATTTTCGTCCCTTCCGTTCTTGTTTTCTTCCACAAAGTTTATTTTCCTTCTGTTTTAAATTTCAGTCCTTTTCAGCCAACTGATTGCGGTCCTCCAGTCTCATTTTCACCCTTTATAACTCTCTTCAGATTTCCCTCATTTTCCACCTTCAGCTTTTACCTCACTCATTAACCTGCTGATGAGTCTGTCGATCTTAAATTCATCACTACCTTGCAAATCAAACAAACTTTCAATCAACCTATGAGAACTGGAAAGTCAGCGGTGGAATTCAAATCGAAGCCACTCATTAGCATCTGTTGGGAACTAGGTAGGATCTGTTGATAACCTGGATACCTGGAGCATGTAGGGCATCTTCATAAAACGAAAAAATGTGTAACCACAGTTGGATTGCCATGGTGGAACGCTGCGTTTTTAAAATCCCACTCAAACCTAGCCTATACTTGCCTGTAAGGTTTGCAGTTATTCTCCATTGGTCCTATCCACCACACTAAGTTTTCCAATGCCTATCATCTATAAGTAAACCTCCTTTCATGGGCTAAGCTCACTGTCATAGACCCTGTGGCAAATCCAATTGTGCTCTAGTCCTTGTGCCTGAAACTAGATGGACTTATTTAAAAGAAAATGAAATGTCGAGTCCTTGTGCTAATCTGGAAGGACAGGTTGTTTGGGAAGCCTGTTGGCGTAAGGACTTTTGTTGGGCTCAGAGTACCGGTTGACACAACAAGCCCAACCTTGCTTAAGCGGTTTAAAAATATGGCATGATCCACGACTGCGCCCATTCAATCATACGAAAATATAGCATTGAAATTCTTACATAAAGTGGAGATAAACATATCTACATCAAGTTCGATTAGCGATAAAGTGTTGAGGTACACACCTAAACAGGTATTGACATACCAGTGATGGCCCCAAAAGGATTTTTGAAAGTAGAAAGCAGGTAAAGGAGGGTTAATAAATCCCATAATACTACCATTGGAGAATGCCTGTCAAAACCCTATCAGTAAGTAGAAGCTATTTGTCTTTATCCTGCCTGAAGCAATTAATGTTGAGGTGGAACCCACTCTTGTCCATCTATACAGTTTGCATTTCAAGTTTATCTTAACACCCTAATGTTCTATTGATCCAAGGTTTATTTGGAAACAGAGATAACTGGTTCGCCATTTGTTGTGGCCACAACCACCACCCTATTAAAACATGCTCTGGTAGAAAATATGAATGGGTCCCCTAGAAGTTCGATCTTTCACTTCTCCGAATGATCTATTTTTATCTAAGGGATTTTAACTTTGTGCCGAGTCAAATCTTCAATTCTTAATGGTCAAGACCCCCCTTGAATAAATATCTGCAGCATGATTCATTTATAACCTAGTCTAGCCCTTCATTCATATCCTTCATCAGGACTCTTTCAATCCTCATAAACCTTCATGGTGCCCTATGCCCACACATATAACCACCCCCACTCTTTACCCCTCAAAACCTTCCATCGCATCTTTATTCCTATTATAACTCTTTTATAATAGAAATGCTTTGCAAAGCACGCATGAATTAACATCTCCGCACATCCTCGTTGCATACCTTTATTGTATATCGTAGGTCACATTGATCAAAGGGCAAGGCCTATATCTCATGAATAAATGTGATACGATCAAGCCTCCAATCGCACTTTGCTAAAACCGAAAGCCCAAGCTTCAACGTTTCGTGAATGGCAGACCTGCCAAGATTATCAAGCATAATACATATATTTTTAGGTCTGCTTCCCCAATCGCATATCGCAATCGGCGGAACCCAAGGTTTATATATAAGGTGCACCGCAATATACTAGACCCGCCAGAACTATTAAACGCATCATATATATTTTCAAGTCTGGCTTATCACACATTGCAATTGGCGTAGCCTGAGACTTATACATAAGGCGCGATGCGATTAGCGGACCCGACAATAACTATAGACACGGGTGCATAATATTTAAAGTCTGGCCGCGGGTTTTCCCGTGTTTCCCCATGTATTCCGATAAAATGTTATGGTCTGGGTTTTTAAAGGAAAATCCCATATGGCGGACCTGACGGCATTATTAATCACAATGCATATATTTTTTCAAGTCCGGCCTATCGCATATCACAATCTGTGGAACCCAAGGCCCATACATGAAGCGCTCCGTGATCTGGCAGACCTACCGAGATTATTAAGCGCAGCAGAATATGATTTCGGGTGTGCTTCTGCCATCGCAGTATCGAAGTTCGGCAGTTCAATAAGCCCGGATCCTCTCCACTAAAACAATGTGATGCGATAGTGTTTTGCGGACTCAATAGGGTATGGGTTCTCGTCTATAATATTTCAAGTCCGGATTTCGGATCCGGTTCTATGTTATGCACCGATTTTCAATGTAAATCAGATTTATGCTTGCAAGACTTAATCAATGCATGAATTAAAAACCCATGGCTGAACCGCTGTTAACACGACTTAAGAAATAAAAGGAAACACCCTAGATCTATTAAAACTCAGAGATTTCAAAGGCAAACTGATGTTCCTCTAATACACAATGTGATGCAATATGGCAGACCCGCAAGGATTATTAAATGCAATACATACATTTTCGGGTCCGACCAATCGCAAATCACAATTGACGAGATGAGGGGATGTTGCCTATGACTACCTACTGTGTTGTGCGATTGCGACTTGATCGCATCGCAACCTTGACTTAACAAGGGGCCAATTCTTTCACACTTGTTCCTTTTGATTTTATGGAAGTGTTATTGAGAGCAATATTTTTGTTTTTAGGCATGCTTGTCATATTTCTCTTAACCATAAGCTAATATGAAATATTTCGGCAAGCGAGGACCAAGAGAAGAGAGGCGCGTTCAAGTGGATGGGTAATAGATGAATGCGATTTATATCAATACGACACCTCTGCACCGCCAACGTCGATATTGCAAAAACATACTCTACAAGAAATGGATACGAAGTGCCATAGTGCATAATGGAGGCATGCTCTATGTTTAGTGGAAGCACTCATGACAGTGTTGATCCATCAAGATGTCATTACCTCCAGATACACCTTAAAACATGCCACATGTGGGATGATGAACGCAGTGTCTTCAGATTCCTTTAGGAAATGATAGGGAATAATGTCCACTCCATACAGATGCAGAGAGATGACATGTAGTCACACTCTCTTAATCGACATCCTTTCATTTTCCCCAGAAAATAAAACGCCCCAGTAAATGTAGCCTCAAGGTGTCGGCAGTTGGACAGACCATTCTACATCCGTATGTTTAATTTGTATATTGAATAAGCCAGGAAGATGGAGGGTCAGGGGGATACAGAGAGTCAATTTCTTCCTGCATAAGTATTACCTCTGGAAATGGAGGGAGGAATTTTTTTGGGCAGAACAACTTTTGATTTATTGTGCTAATAAAGAAGATTGTTTGGGTCAAGAAGGAGCTTTTTCATATTCATTTTCCTCTTCTTTCATGTGTTTAGAATCAGGATGTTGTTGCTGGCATAAATACAAATGTGTTTTTTTTGGTGCATATTGATAACAAACAGTCTGTGACTAGTCTTGGTTATTCAAATATAATTTATTACCATGGCTAAGTCATGAGCGGTTGCTAATTCGAAACCTTGTTAAACATCAGTTGCAAGATTTATTTGTATGGAAATGAATGTGTATTCCTGTATGAGTGATTATATTGTAATTAAGATTTAATATAGCCTTTTTCATCTGTGAACCAATAATTGATTCATTTGGACTTGGAATCCATATATGATGTTTAATCTCCTTTTGTTATGTTCCTGCAGGATAGATTAGAATAGTTAGGACTAGCATAAGTAGTTAGAATTAGTGTAGATAGGATTTGATACATATAGGTTAGCTATTTCTTTTGTTGATTTCACTGAAGTCTTCCTCCAAGAAGCAATCTTTCAACACGTATAACAGTTTATAGGATCCTTTAAAACTCGTCAAAACTATCCATTCCAAACGAAAGCAGATCTAATTGGGGTTTACAATCAGGTTAGTTCCCCTTGTTGGCATAGTGAACATTCGCCACCTCAACAAATTGGTGCTAGAAGGACGGATTGAACCACCGTCCATAGATTTTCATGATTTCATCTATAAATGTCGTGCATGGATTCGAAAATATTAATGTATGGATCGTAAAGTTGGAAAATATCATTCCACTCATTTAGAAGAGCCTCATTTCGAAGAAATAGAGATCCCTCCAAGTCTCGTGTTTGGGTCACCCAAATAAGAGACATTGTGGGAGTATCCTATCACCCAAGAACAACCAGTCATAGTACTTACTCAGGCTTATGCTCGTTCCCTCTCTCAGCTCCTCATCTTTCACTCTTTTCCTCCAACAACTAAAAGAAATCCAAGGATCTATCCCATAAACAAAGAGACATCTACAACCCCTTCTCTTGAAGATATTGTGCTAGAATCCTTGCAAAGTATCAACACCCCTTGGGAAGAAATTCCTGAGGATCCACTCTCTGAAGGTAATCCCTAGCCCGATTTGGGAAATACTAATAAAGAACGCCTCGAAGAAACCTTCAACCATAACTTCCCTATCCATAATATGGCTAACGTTCCTCTTCGAGGTGGGAATCAGCTTCTACCAGGTAGGAACCAACCCCCACCTCCTCCGGGAGCACTCCCTCCCTGGCTCGCTCAGGATGTTGTAGTGCTACCTGGGCAGTAGCATGCCTTACCCAAGAATGCAGAAAGAGTATTGCCTAAATTCGACCCTGAGCGGGGAGGCACTGCTAATAACCATATTCACTCTTTCTTCCCAGCCATGCGCATGTTGGGGGTAGCCGATGAAGATGTAGTATGTTGCTTATTCCCTTTTACTCTAATTGGTGCGGCCTCCACATGGTACTTTAGCTTGAGAATAGGATCGATCACCTCATGGGTCGCCTTTCAAGAGGCCTTTTTAGACAAGTTTGGCGATGAAAAAACACCTGCAGCCTTAGTTTTAGAACTATCCCATTTGAAAATGGAAGCCAAAGAAAAGGTCAAGGATTTTAACATTTGGTTCAACACTTTGTTCAACAAAATCCTAGCTAACGCTAGACCTACTGAGGAGGTGCTCACGGAATTCTACATCACTGCTCTCCTTGTCCCTACTACGATGTGGGTCAAAAGGAGTAACGCACAAACCTTACAAGGTGTTATCGATGAAGCAGTAAAAGTTGAGAATGAAACGACTAGTCTCGCAGCATGTCATCATACAACCAAAGAAAAGAAAGCTTCTCAATCATCCAAGAAGAATAATGGGAGTAATAACAAAGTGGCTGAGATCAAAGAAAAGGATACCACAAGTGTGGAAGGTTTGCATCAGATCATTAAGAAATTGACAAACACAGTCATCGATATGAAAAGGAATTCTGGAGAGAGTACAAGTGGGAATGGAGGAGATTATAACAACGGAAAATCTTTCAAACTTTTCTATCGTAAGAAGACAAAAGGTGGTCATGGTCAACTATCACTACCTGCTCCACCCAATGAAGGGAATTTAAATATGGAAGAGCTAGCTCTTATCGGATCGCTCCTTAACAACGAAGAACCTATAGTGGAGCTGGAGCCAGAACAAGAAAATGAGGAAGAATACCAAGTAGAAGAGCCCTTGGACGAAGAATCTCAAATCAATGTACTGTGGGATTTCTATACAAATGAGAACAGTGACGATGAAGGAGATAGTACGACAGAAATCGACACTAATGAAATTCACACACGAAGTAAGGGGCCACTTGCGGGCGTGATGAAGCCTGTAGACCAGACAAAGAAAGATGTTCGCCCTTTAAAGGCATCTGCTCCTAAAGTTCCTGTTGAGAAGGGTAGACCTAGTGGTGATTCCAAGAATACTCGAGTTGTGAATTATCCACAGAAAGATAATACATCTCCGACTGCAACGAAGGTGACTCAAAATGGTAAACTCCCACCTAAGAATGGCAAAATCGATATGTTTACTTTGCCCTACCCTGTTTATAACATTGATTACAACATTGTGGATGATCTTAAGAAATCTCGAGCTAATATCACATACTTCGATTTGCTAAAATTAACGCAATAAAGAGATCTGCTCTTGAAAGCTATGAATGAACGGAATTACAAATCTCTCACCATTCCCAACAGCCAAACCAAGAAGTCGACGTCTAGACCTATTAGTACCCCCAGTACAACCCAAACACCATCAGCTATGGAAGCCACTCTGTCAAAAATGAATCAAACCCCCCAAGATGTCAGTGCAGCCATGATAGGAAGGAAATCAAAATCCATGACTCCACCTTTCCTTATCACATTTGACATCTTCAACATGAACGTACACAATTGCTTGGTAGATTCCAGTGCCTCGTCCACTGTTATGCCTTACGTTGTTTCTAAAAGACTTCACGCGATACCCAAGAAAACTGCAACTCGAATTATGCAATTGGACAGAATGAATGTGAAAGTAATTGGGGAATTGAAAGATGTGTTGGTTTGGATGGCTACCAAACCACAATACAAACAAGTCATTGACATAGTGGTAGTCGACATACCCGAGGCTTATGGAATGCTGCCTAGTAGGGACTGGTCAACAAAACTAAATGGATATTTCTTAACTGATCGGTCCCAACTCTTGCTACCTCAGAAGGGAAAAGGTGATATGTTGAGGGTTGATCAAGAAAGATACATGAAGTATGTGGTGACGGAACTAAATGGCCCTAATGAACCTGTTAATGTTTACCAACTCTATCCTTGGGAATTATAATTTCGACTTTTGTGCCATCAAAACCTATTTTGGAGAATTCCATGCAAAGACAGTTGAAGAAACTGTGACAAATACACAGTTGGAAGCTCTCCCCTACAATCCAACTGATGAATTACCCTGTATTATAGTAGATGATAGGACTAATTTCGTAGAAAGCAGTTCAATTAATGTAACATTAGATTCTATATTTTGGACACTCTATTTTGATGGCTCTAACTGCCTTGAAGGTGCAGGTGGTGGGAGCATTCTCATCGACCCGCAAGGGAACCAACATCTGATGCCCGGCCGGTTGGAGTTCGTGTGCACCAAACAACACGACAGAATATGAAGGCTTACTGCAGGGCCTAAAGAAAGCCATTGATATGAAGGTGAAAACTCTTAAAGTTTTTGGTGACTCACAGATAATTGTCGACCAGGTAAGGAAAAGGATACATTGCAATTCACCACACCTGGTAAGATACCAACATGAGGTATGGAGCTTAATTGACAATTTTGATTCTTTTAATATCACATACATACCTCGAGGGAAAAACTGAGATGCCAATCTGATGGCTAGTATGGCTTCAAAACTTTTGCGTGATCTTAGATTAAACAAGAATAAATATTATGATGAATTGATTTTCAGACCATCCATGCCTGATAACATCTCAAATTGGGAGGTGTTCGAAGATGACGAGCAAATCCTTGAGTTTCTACATGGCGAGAAGACATTCAAGAATGAATTCATTGATGAAAAAGAGCATGACAAGCTTATGAATGAGAGGGAAGATGAGGAAAAAGATCAGTCCAATATAATTCCTAAGTCATTTGTCAAGATGGAGCACTTCTATGACCTACATGATAAATTCAAGAAGCCGACTAACTACAAAATGCATATCTCACCCATGAAGTATGAATCGGTCAACCTTGGAACCAAAGAAGACCCAAAAATTGTCAATTTGGGCTTAGGATGTTCTCCACAAGAAAGGGATGAGTTTGTTAAGTTGTTTAAAGAGTACAAGAACGTCTTTGCATGGACATATGGCGACTTAGAAACCTTTGATACCAGCGTTATCTAGCATGTGATTCCTTTGGAGAAGGATGTTAGGCCATACCAATAAAAGCTTCACAAGATACATCCAAGCCTCGAACTGTTGGTGAAGAAAGAATTAAACAAAATGTTGGATGCCAAAATCATTTTTCCTATCAGGCACACCTGCTGGGTATCCAATCTCGTGCTAGTAAGAAAAAAAATGGAGACATCAAGTTATGTATCGATTTCAGAAACCTGAACAAAGCATTGCAGAAAGATAACTATATTGTCCCTTCTATGGAACACATTCTTCAGTGCATTTCTGCCTGAAATGTTGTCCCTATTGGATGGTTTTTCGGGATATAATCAAGTGTCGGTGGCGAATGGAGATCAACTCAAGACAACCTTCAACGCTAAATGGGGCACTCACGCATATCGTAAAATGCCTTTTGGACTTATTAATGTGGGCGCCACATTCCAGAGAGCTATGGACATAGCTTTTCAGGGATTGATTAACAGATCAGTAGTAGTGTACATGGATGACATTACTCTGTATTCATATCACAAAAGGGATCATATCTATCACCTGAAACAAATTTTCGAAAGATGTCGAAGGTATGGAATATCGTTGAATCCCAAGAAGAGCATTTTTGCAGTTACATAAGGGAAACTACTGGGTCACATCCTCTCTAAAGAAGGGATTGTTATTGATCCCAAAAGAATAAAGACCATCATGAGAATACAACCCCCTACAAATAAAAAGGCAATGCAATCTTTCTTCGAGAAAATTAATTTCGTTAGGAAATTCATTACAGGTTTCACAGAAATAGTGCGTCCCATGCAACTAATGATGAAGAAAGACGTTGTGTATAGGTGAAGCGATGAAGCTAAGAAATCATTTCAGCGAATTAAGGAGGCCATCACAGAAGCTCTTGCATTGGTCAGCCTCAATTTCGATAAGGAATTCTTATTGTACACTTTCGCTTATGATGTTTCATATGCCGCAATCCTCACAAAAAAAATGATGATGGCAATGAAGTCCCTATCTCTTATATGAGCTCTAATCTTCAGGGAGTAGAGTTGAACTACCCATACATGGAGAAACAATGTTTTGCAGTTTTTAAAGCCGTAAAACATTTCCGCCCTTATTTATTAAAGGCCTGGACTAAAGTAATCGTTCCCCACCCTGCAGTAAGAGCCCTCTTCATGCAGAAAGAAATGGATGAACGAAGAGGGAATTGGTAACCACCCTTCAAGAATATGACCTCAAGATTAAACCGACGAACATAGTTCAAGGGCAGGGATTGTATCAGCTCGCGGCAGAAACCTTGGCAGATAAAGAAGCGGCATCCGAAGAACTAGAAGCGCAGAGCATATAGAATGCACAAGTAGAATTCAGGGAGGAGCACCTATGGATTAATGAAACGTTGATGTGTGAGCGTGAAACTTCGTAAGTCCTTTTGGATCCTGAGTCGTGGTATTACGACATACGCTTTTATCTAACATGAGGATCATGTCCTGAACACATGGATGCATCACGAAGGAGAGCACTCAGATTGAAATATAATTAGTATCACTTGGCCAATGACACATTATACAGAAAAAAAATTATGATGGAATTTAATTGAGGTGTTTGGAAAAGGATGATGCCGATCATATATTGAAAGAAATGCACGATGGCCCAACAGGTGGTCACTATGGGGGAGAGACCACTCTCATAAAATATTAAGAGCTGGATATTATTGGCCCACGGTGTTCAGAGACTTGCATGCCTACGCTCGGAAATGCAAGGTATGTCAAATTGCTGCTGGACAAGAAAGAAATCCAACCATTCCCCTCATGCTCGTTATGATTTATCGCCTGTTCCAGCAATGGGGTAGATGTCATAGGCGAGATCACTCCAAGCTCTTCACAGCAGCATAAGTATATACTCATGGCGACCGACTACTTCACCAGATGGACCGAATCCATCCCGCTTCAGAAGGTAAACGAAGACGAGGTAATATCATTTATTGAGAATTTATTATTAGCAGGTTTGGCATCCCTAACGCTCTCATATTTGACAATGCTTCTTACTTTTCATCACTGAAATTGACTGAATTTTCTATTGATAAATCAATTCACATAAGGTATGCATCAAACTATTACCCTCGGGGAAATGGAGTTGCAGAGTCCTCAAATAAAAACCTCATCCGCATAATCCGTAAATCTGTCGCCAACAACCATAGGAATTGGCACAACGCTCTAACAAATGCCCTTTGGGCCGATAGGGTCACCCCAAAAGTAGCATTAGGAAACTCCCCATACTTCCTCGTCTATGGACTGGAAGCCATCCTACCTCCCAACATTACCCTTCCCTCTTAACATCTCTCCCACACTTCAAGAGGGACCCCTTCAGCCTTACTTCAAAAAAGGATCAACCAACTGGTGAGGTTGGAGGAATTGAGAGATAAAGCCAGAAATAAATTTAGAAATCACCAAATTATTGTGAAGAGATGGTTTGATCGCCATTTGGAAAAAGATAAAGATTACCAAGTAGGATAGCTAGTCCTGAAATGGGACAAGCTGAATGAGCCAAAAGGTAAACACACGAAATTCCAACACTTATGGCTAGGCCTGTTCCAAGTTGAGGAAAAATTTGGTTAGGGAACTTACAGATTGAAAACTTTACAGGGAGAAACTGAAAAACTCCTTGTTAATGGCCAACATATTAAGAGATACTTCCAGCAGCGACCACATGGTGGTTACCTCCTGAGTAGGTTAGAATTCATTTTATTTTGCTGTTAGCTTAGATATATTTTCGTCCCTTCCGTTCTTGTTTTTTTCTGAAAAGTTTATTTTCCTTTTGTTTTGAATTTCAATCCTTTTTAGCCAATTAATTTTGATCCTCCGGCCTCATTTTCACGTTTTATAACTCTCTTCAGATTTCCCTCATTCTCCACCTTCAGCTTTTACCTCCCTCATTAACCTGTTGATGAGTCTGTCAATCCTAAATTCATCGGTACCTTGCAAATCAAACAAACTTTCAATTAGCCTATGAGAACTGGAAAATTAGCGATGGAATTCAAATTGAAGCCACTCATTAGCATCTGTTGGGAACTAGGTAAGATTTGTTGACAACCTGGATACCTGGAGCATGTAGGGGCATCTTCATAAAACAAAAAAATGAGTAACCACAGGTGGACTGCCATGGTGGAAGGCTGCATTTTTAAAATCCCACTCAGACCTAGCCTATACTTGCCTGTAAGGTTTGCAGTTATTCTCCATTGGTCCCATCCACCACACTGAGTTTTCCAATACCTGTCATCTACAAGTAAACCTCCTTTCATGGGCTAAGCTCACTGTCATATACCCTATGGCAAATCCAATTGTGCTCTAGTCCTTGTGCCTGAAACTAGAAGGACTTATTTAAAAGAAAATGAAATGTCGAGTCCCAGTGCCAATCTGGAAGGATAGGTTGTTTGGGAAGCCGGTTGGAATAGGGACTGTTGCTGGGCTCAGAGTACCAGTTGACACAACAAGCCCAACCTTGCTTAAGCAGTTTAAAAATATGGCATGATGCATGACTGCACCCCATTCAATCATACAAAAACATAGCACTGAAATTCTTACATAAAGTGCAGATAAACATATCTACATCAAGTTTGATGAGTGATAAAGTGCTGAGGTACACACCTAAACAGGTATTAACAAACCAGTGATGGCTCTGAAAGGATTTTTGAAAGTAGAAAACAAGTGAAGGAGGGTCAATAAATCCCATAATACTACCATTGGAGAATTCCTGTCAAAACCCTATTAGTAAGTAGAAGCTATTTGTCTTTACCCCGCCTGAAGCTATTACAGTTTTCATTTCAAGTTTATCTTAACACCCTAATGTTCTATTGATCCAAGGTTTATTTGGAAACAGAGATAACTGGTTCACCATTTGTTGTGGCCACAACCAGCACCCTATTAAAACATGCTCTGGTAGAAAATATGAATGGGTCCCCTAGAAGTTTGATCTTTCACTTTTCCGAATGATTTGTTTTTATCTTAGGGATTTTAACTTTGTGCCGAGTCAAATATTCAATTCTTAATGGTCAAGACCCCCCTTGAATAAATCTATGCAGCATGATTCATTTATAACCCAGTCTAGCCCTTCATTCATATCCTTCATTGGGACTCTTTCAATCCTCGTAAACCTTCATGGTGCCCTATGCCCGCACATATAACCACCCCCACTCTTTACCCCTCAAAACCTTCCATCGCATCTTTGTTCCTATTATAACTCTTTTATAATAGAAATGCTTTGCAAATCATGCATGAATTAACATCTCCGCACATCCTTGTTGCATACCTTTATTGTATACCGTAGGTCGCATTGATCAAAGGCCTATATCTCATGAATAAATGTGATGCGATCAGGCCTCCAATCGCAATTGCAATCGCACTTTGCTAAGACCCAAAGCCCAAGCTTCAACGTTCCGCGAATAGTGGACCCGCCAGGATTATCAAGCATAATACATATATTTTCGGGTCCACTTCCCCAATCGCATATCGTAATCAGAGGAACCCAAGGTTTATATATAAGGTGCACCGCAATATACTAGACCCGTCGGAACTATTAAACACACCATATATATTTTCAGGTCCGGCTTATTGCATATCGCAATCAGCAGAGCCCGAGGCTTATACATAAGTTGCGATGTGAATAGTGGACCCGACGATAATTATAGACCCAAGTGCATAATATTTGAAGTCCGGCCTTATGCTTTGGCCGTGGGTTTTCCTGTGTTTCCTCGTGTATTCTGATAAAATGTTATGGTCGAGGTTTTTAAAGGAAAATCACATATGGCAGAACCATTGGCATTATTAACCGCAACGCATATATTTTTTCGGGTCCGGCCTATCGCATATCGCAATCGGCGAAACCCAAGGCCCATACATTAAGCGCTCTGCGATCTAGCAGACCCACTGAGATTATTAAGTGCAACATAATATGATTTCAGGTCTGCTTGCGCCATCGCAATATTGGAGTTTGTCAGTTCAATAAGCTCGCTTCCTATCCACTAAAATGATGTAATGCGATAGTGTTTCGCGGACCCGATAGGGCATGGGTTCCCGTCTATAATATTTCAAGTCTGGATTTTGGATTTGGTTCTGTGTTATGCACCGATTTTCAATGCAAATTGGATTTATGCTGACCCACTGTTAACACGACTTAAGAAATAAAAGGAAACACGCCATATCTATTAAAACTCAGAGATTTCAAAGGCAAACTGATGTTCCTCTAATACACAGTGTGATGCAATATGGCGGACCCACAGGGATTATTAAATGCAATACATACATTTTCGGGTCCTGCCAATCGCAAATTGCAATTGGCGGGACGAGGGGGATGTTTCCTATGACTGCCAGCTACGATGTGCGATTGCCACTTGATCACATCTTAACCTTGGCTGAACTAGGGGTCGATTCCTTCACACTTGTTCCTTTTGATTTTATAAAAGTGTTATTGAGAACAAGATTTGTGTTTTTAAGCATGCTTGTCATATTTTTCTTAATCATAAGCTAATATGAACTATTTCGGCAAGCGAGGACCAAGAGAAGAGAGGCGCGTTCGAGTGGATGGGTAACAAATGAATGGAGGACCCTCTGTAGGCCAACACCTACGTACTAGTAAACACATCAGCTAGTACAAGAGCTAGGGGGTTCTAGCTCCCTTCCAGGAGAATCTAGAGAACGAGAGAAGGTTGTAGGCTTCTGCAGGTAGAAGCCTGCATATTGGTATAAGACTGCACCAGAACAAAAATTGTAAAAAGAAGTTTCTTATTAAAAGAAGATAGAGACGATTGCAGCAGGTGGTTTTCACCCAAATTGGGTTTCAACTTTATATCTTGTGTTCATGTGTGTGATTGTCTCTTCTGTTTTTACTGCACCTGGTTACTGTTTATACAGTTATGATACACAGATTAAAGATCAACATATGATGAATTAACTAAGTTATAAGTTTGAAGGGTATACGTTAGTTGCCTTAAATATAGTTGTGTATACATGCAAGTTTGATTAACTGAAGTAGCGTATATAAATCTGAAATGAAATATTATTAACTTGCTAATACCAATTCAACCCCCCCCCCCCCCCCTCAGTATTATTTCCAACAATTGGTATCAGAGCAGGTCCTTCAGAAGAAGCTTGATTGCTTGAAGGAAGATCTATCATCATGAGTAACTACGAAAGAGGGGGATCCATTAGACCATAAATATTTGATGGGAGCAACTTTGTTTATTGGAAGGTAAGAACCACAACCTATCTTCAATCTCTTGGAACAGATGTCTGGGAAATCGTGGAAGGAGGATATACATTTCCATCAACAATTCTTACAGATATGGTAGGTAAAAAGCAATATGAAATCAATGCCAAGGCTGTTAATACATTATTGGGGAGTTTGTCACAATCAGAATTTGTCAAGGTTATGCAGCTCAAAACTGCCAAAGAAATATGGGACAAGATCGTTCTAAGCTATGAAGGAGATAATCAGGTAAAACGTGCAAAACTGCAATCTCTCAGAATTCAATATGAAACTCTCAAAATGCATAATGATGAAAGTATAACTAATTACTTCTTACGTATAGATGAGATTGTTAATTGCATGAAGAACTTGGTGAAGAGATAAAAGAAGTTACTTTAGTTAAAAAGGTTTTAAGATCCTTGTCTACTAAGTTTGAATCAAAAGTTTCTACCATAGAAGAAAAGAAGGATCTTCAGAGTATCACTATGACACAACTGTACGGAATCTTAACTGCTTTCGAAATGAGAAAAGGAGGTCCATCAGACATAAGAGAAGCCGCATTCAAAGCTTCAGGAAGAGAAGAACTCAATGAATTAGGACATATTTCAGAAGAAGAGGAAGAAGCAAACTTTTTCAAGAACATTCAACGGGGTTCTGGAAGATTCAAAGGTAAACTACCTTTCAAATGTTTTGCTTGTGGAAGAGTCGGTCACTATGCTGCCAAATTTCCTCATAAAGATAAGCTTGATTAAGGTAAGGAATCAACAAAATGGAATAGAAAACAAAGTGTAAGTAAGAAGAGCTACTATACGCATGAAGATAGCGATGGTTTATCAAATAGTGATGAAGATAATAATGACTATAGACTTCTAATGGCTTTTGAAGATGATGATTTCTTGGATGCTTTAGATGAAGATAATCTTTATGAAGAAATCTTGAAACTAAAAATATATTTAGAAGAAAAGAATATGATTATAGATACTCTGACATTCCAACTTGTTGAAAGAGAAAAACACAATGAAAAACTAGAATGTGAAATTGTGGGTCTAAGGAAAGATATTGAGA
>APFE030251887.1:24684-37041 GCA_000404065.3 Pinus taeda
AAAACAAAAGCTCTCAATCTCAGATTTGCTAAAGGATCAGAAACTTTAGATGAAATTATCAAAGTGCAGTGTTCTCCTCTGATAAAGACAGGTCTTGGATATACTGAAGAAGCATTTCAAGCACAGAAGCCGTCAACCTCCACTAAAAGCTATCTTGATGTAGCAAAGAGCAGTGAACAGTTTGACAATCATAAGAAAAGGCATAAAGTAGTTCACCAAGTAAATCGAGTTAAATCTACTTCAAGGATGAATAGAAGTTACAACCAACCTCAGGTAAATCATACTCAATTTGCTTCAATAATGAATGTCAATGGAAACTACAATCACCAGGTCAGTAGATTCGATAATTGCAGGAACTTCTTATAATGGCCAACGTTTTTCATGTCATAACTTTGGACACAAAGCTACTCAATATGTTGCCTACAAGACCATCACGACTAGAGAAGCACGAAATCAAAGGAATGTGACATGGATCATGAAAAGGACCTACAATAAATTTTCACTTCTTGAAAATGAAATAGAATGCTCTATCTGTAACAACTTCAGTCATGAAGATTCTGAGTGCAAGAGCAAATTTTGGGAAACATCTCAAAAGGAGCAAACTTCATTGAGTCTCAAAATATGGAGAAAGAAAGAACCACAAACAGAAAGATGTGGTATAGCCTTGTATGCAAAAGGACAAGAAAATCAGTGGTACATCGACAGTGGATGCTCGAAACACATGACAGGTGATAAAGAAAAACTTCAGTCATACAATTCCTTAGAAAAGGAAAAGAAAGTCTCATTTGGAAATGACACTCCTGCTGTCATAAAAGGTAAAGGTTATGTTCTCTTAAAAGAAAAGGTTAAAGTTGGGAATGTTATGTATGTTGATGGTCTAAATCATAACCTATTGAGTGTAAGTCAAATGTGTGATCAAGGAAATGAAGTAGTATTTCGATCAAATGGATTTGTTGTTCGCAAGCTTGATATAGGAGAAATCGTGATCAAAGGCATAAGAACTCCAAACAAATTATACATACTCAAGTGAGGTCAACAACAATGGTATCTAAGCAAAAATCATGAACACTGGCTATGGCATAGAAGATTGGGGCATCTAAGCTTCCCACAAACAAGCAAAGCATGCAAATTCCAGGTTGTTCGTGATCTTCCTGATATCAGCATTCTAGAAAATACAATACGCAAATCATGTCAGTTTGGTAAGCGAACCAGAGCACATTTACCTAAGAAGGAAGGATCAGCTAGTAAGCCTCTTGAACTTGTTCATACTAATTTATGTGGTCCATCAAGGAAAAAGTCACCTCGTGGAGAAGAATACTTTATATTTTTCATTGACATTTTTTCCAGAATGTGTTGGATAGGACTTCTAAAGCATAAAGATGAAGCATTTGAAAAGTTCAAAGCCTTCAAAGCTCTGGTTGAAAATGAATGAGATCGCAAAATCAAATGCCTCAGATTTGATCAAGGAGGGGAATTTACTCAGATGAATTCTTTGACTTTTGTGAAGAACATGGAATAAAAAGATAATTCTCCACCGCAAGGACTCCTCAGCAAAATGGAGTGGTAGAAAGGATGAACATAACTATTCAACAAATGGCTCGTGCCATGCTAGATGAGTTTGGAACTCCTGCAACCTTTTGGGGTGTGGCTGCATTTGTTGTCGTCACTATCCACAACAAAGCAAACGTTCGGGTAAACAGCACTCAAACTTCACATGAACTTTGGTACGATAAGACTCCTACTGTAAAATACTTCAAAGTTTTTAGAATCAAATGTTACATCAAAAGGACCAATGAGAAACTTGGCAAGTTTGAACCTAGAGCAGATGAAGGCATTCTCCTTGGTTACTCTTCTCGAAGTAAAGGATATAAGTGTTATAATAAAAGACTTGGGAAAATTATTGAAATTATTGATGTTGTGGTTGATGAAGCAGGCAAAAATCCAAAGCAGGTAAAAATGAAAGAATGTGAAGAAGATGAGGATTATCCTTCCAAATCAAATCAGACTAATTCTGAAGAAGAAGAAACCAATGGAGCACCAAAAGAACAGATAACGACAAAACAAAAGACTCCATCCAGGTATGTTCAGAAAAATCATCCAGAGACTCAAATTTTGGGACAAAAAGAGGCAGGTGTGCAAACAAGAAGAACTATTATAGAAGCTTCAAGCTATCTAGCATTACTTTCCTCCATCGAACCTCAAAATGTAAATGAAGCATGCAAAAATGAATGTTGGATCAAGGCCATGAATGAAGAACTTGAGCAAATTGAAAAGAATAATACTTGGGAATTAGTTCCTAGACCTCATGATAAGAATGTCATAGGAACCAAATGGATATTTAAAAACAAGCTGAATGAAAATGGTGAAGTTATCATAAACAAGGCCAGACTTGTTTGTAAAGGATATGCTCAACAAGAAGGTATAGATTTTGAAGAAACTTTTGCATGTGTTGCTAGACTTGAAGCCATAAGAATGTTCCTTGCTCTTTCTAGCTTTCAGAAATTCAAAGTATACCAAATGGATGTAAAATCTGCATTTCTTAATGGAGACTTAGAAGAAGAAGTATATATTAAGAAACCAGACAGATACATCCTTGGAAATGATCCAAAACTTGTATGTCGACTCATAAAGGCTCTCTGTGGTCTAAAAAAGCTCCAAGGGCTTGGTATTACCGTCTTGACAAATACCTCCATCAATAAGGCTTTTCAAAAGGATCAGCTGATAGCAATCTATATACAAAGATTGATAATGATAAATTGCTAATACTTGTAGTATATGTTAATGATATCATTTTTCGTAGCAATGAAGAAGCCATGAGTCAAAAATTTGCTTTGATAATGCAACAAGAATTTGAAATGTCCCTGCTTGGTGAGCTCACATATTTTCTTGGCCTACAATTTCAACAAAATAAAGATGGTATTTTTCTATTACAAACCAAGTATCTCAAGCAGATCTTGAAAAAAATACGGCATGGAAGATTCTAAACCAGTATGTACCCCCATGGTAACAGGATGCAGTCTCAACTCAAATGATGAATCAACAACAATACATCAACCAACCTACAGATCCATGATTGGCAGTTTGTTTTATCTAACAGGTACCCGACTAGACATCATGCATGCAGTGGGAATAGTTGGAAGATTCCAAGCAAATACAAAGGAATCACACCTTCAGGTAGTCAAAAGGATCTTCAAATATCTTCAAGGAACTCAGAATTTTGGTTTATGGTATCCTAGGGATACAGATCTTACACTTCATGCATATACAGATGCAGATTGGGCAGGAAGTGTGGATGACAGAAAAAGCACTAGTGGTGGTGCATTCTATATGGGTTCCAGATTAGTGTCTTGGTTCAACAAGAAACAAAGTTCAAGCGCATTATCTACAGCTGAAGCAGAATATGTGGTTGCTGCATCTTGCTACACACGACTCCTTTGGATGATGCAAACATTGCAAGACATTCAAATCACATGTACTCCACCCACCTCCATTCTATGTGATAATACAAGTGCAATCAGTATTTCAAATAATTCATTCATGCTTTCCAAGACCAAGCACATACCCATCGAATATCATTTTCTACATGAACAACTGCTTGAACAAAAGGTCAAATTGGAGTATGTTCCCTCCAAAGAATAGGTTGTTGATATATTCACCAAACCACTGCCCAGAGAGACATTTGAATATCTCAGACAGAAGTTGGGAATAGTTGATGCATCATCTTGATGTAAAAACTTATCTATTTCAGAGAAAAGTGGTTGTACGCGAGTTTCATGAAGCGTATCCGTGTACATACGGCGGTTGTTGTCGATACAGTCGCGTATATGTTGGTTTGAAGAAAAAAAGTGGATGAAAGGAGTCTGATATGGGTTTGACAGTGATCATTTGGCACAGGTTCAGGGGGAGCATATACTTATAGTAATGCATTGTTGGCATTATCTTAGAAGATCTTGGTACAAATTCACAGTTGTTTTTTATTCAGGTGGAACAGGTTCAAGGGGAGATCATGGTTGCTGTTCTGGATGGTGATTGACAAATGTTGCTAATGATAGTTACTGATAACTATCATAGTCTTGTTTTAAGATATTTGGTCTCTATGTCATGTATATATTTTATTGTTAAGGTCATGAAACGACCTATTTTGTTTCCCGACTATGCATGGGATGGATGATGTAATGTTCTTGTTCTGACATGTATAAACATTTGGTATATACCCACTTGGTTGGGTGGATGAGTCAAACTTGGTATATCCCCATTTGGTTGGGAGATGGATGTATGTTGAGTCATTAGTGATAGGAAGGTCCTTTATGATGTATGTATAGAGTCATCTTTTTGCAGACCTTGCTAATATTCAGGGGGAGCATGGACAACACACTTTAGCATATCAAAGATTTCAGCATGTACTCAGGGGGAGCATAACCCTTTGCCCTTGATGACAAATGGGGAGAGTGACTTGGGGTTTCCATAAAGTCCAAAGGGGGAGATTGTTGGCATTATGATACAAATTTGGATCTATGACACAGGTGTTTTCCTTGATGGCAACTCACACAGATGACAGATCACAAAATGAAGAAAGAGAGGTATATGCAGGTTCCTCATTGACCAATCCACGTGTACACATAGGTTCGCAGACCAAAAGGCGCGTATAATGTACACACACACTTTCACGGAAGGAAAGGTGCATACATGTTGGAAAACTTAGTTTTGGTCCATGGTATTTTGAACCATGGTATTGGTCTAAGGTTTCTTGTCCAAAAGTGTTGACCCCAGGTGTTTGTTCCAAGGTATTGATTCTATGTGGTTTTGGACTATGGTATTGAGTAAGGCCTAAGACTATAAAAGGAGGAGAAGATCATTAGGCAAAGTCACTCATGAATTGAATATCTAATGAAGAGCAAGATCTAGAATATAGGTTATTGGGTTATGGTGCACAGCTGGATCTGAATCAAGGATGAACCTGAGCACTTGATGAAGGATAAGTTCTATTGATGGGTAAGGATCTTAAGGCTTAAAGAGAAGTATCTTTGTGTGGTTTTGATCTTTTATCTGAATAACTGGTGCATGTTGTAATCTGTATATATGTTGATCTGGGTATAACTGATGTCTGGATTTTTTGTAAAATTTAAATCATCATTTACAGATCTGTATGTAGATTCACTTTAGCAGAGGCACATATACATGCTAGTTTTGCATATCAAAACATCATATACGCAGGTTCGCCTTCAGAAAACGGTGTATGTACGCAGGTTCAATACATTGAAGTAGTGTATACCTAATAAAATATGCTTTAGATACTTTTGTTTGTTGTTGCGGTGTTCTACGTTCTAACTTGGGTTCTAGTTACTATTACTGTATTTTGGTTATAACATTCTGAGAAGTGATTGATTGATTCAATTTTGGTTGGTGCAAAGGAGATTGATTGATGCAGATATATTTGATGGATCCAATCTGAAAAGTTATGAAACGTGGTCCCTGGAAGAAAAGAGAAGGTTGTATCCTTCTGTAGGCCAGCACCTATGTACTAGTAAACACATCAGGTAGTACAAGAGCTAGGGGGTTCTACCTCCCTTCCAGGAGAAGCTGGAGAATGAGAGAAGGTTGTAGCCTTCTACAAGTAGAAACTTGCGTACTGGTATAAGACTGCACCAGTACAAAAATTGTAAAAAGAAGTTTCTTATTAAAAGAAGATAGAGACGATTGCAGCAGGTGGTTTTCACCCACATTGAGTTTCCACCTTATATCATGTGTTCATGTGTGTGATTGCCTTTCTGTTTTTACTGCACCTGGTTATTGTTTATATGGTTATGATGCACAGATTAAAGATCAACATATGATGAATTAACTAAGTTATAAGTTTCAAGGGTATACGCTAGTTGCCTTAAATACAGTTGCATATACACGCAAGTTTGATTAACTGAAGTAGCGTATATAAATCTGAAATGAAATATCATTGACTTGCTAATACTGATTCACCCTCCCCCCCCTCTCAGTATTATTTCCAACAGTCCCATCCCAGGTTCGATTTTGCATTCATTAATAAGAGGTTCTCTCCTTGATATCTTATGTGTAAATGTACTAGTTTATATGTGGATTATATCGTTGATGCATCCTTGATAATTTTGTGGTTATTATGCTGGTTATAAGCATGTATTATGACAATGATGATGTATGGCTTTCCTCATGTTTTTATTCATAAGTGAATGAACAATGTATCTATGACCTAATAGATGATAATGCAGCTAACGATATAAGGGAACAATGCTTCTTAGCGATTCTCAGATAAGTATGAGACCCTTATGCTTAAATATGTTGTTTACACATATAGATTACACATTTATGATATGTTTGACGAAATTTCGGGCATTGCTAGTAGGGATCCAGTCAAGGGCTTGTTCAAGTAATTACATTTGTATCATCATTATTGTAACAACCCTAGTGAAAATTCCATGTAAAAATATATAAATACCACAGATGAAGGGACACGTATTCCAAGATGAATGGTGGGCAAGACATCCTAGGGGGTGTTCATTTAGCTGTTTATGGCTAAGGAAATTGGCAAATGCAATGGCTAAGGCATTAAAGAGGAAAAAAGGTATTTTGGCACATTTATTTATGAAAATAATGGAAATTAGGAGAAAAGGAAGGTGTAAGGTCACATGTTGCATGTGAGGAGGAAATTGAAGGAAAATAATGGAAAACGAAGAAAATAGAGGCCTCATTAATAAAAAGGCTTCTGAGGATCAGTGGGCAAGACTTGGTCAGTTTAGCTTTGGAGCTCTCTCATTATTTTGTCTCTCTCATACTCTTGGATACTTAGAGTTTTCTTGGAGCACTTTGGCATTGGAACAAGACAGGAAAATAAGGCAAGAGGAAGCAAATATCAAGCAGGGAGAGGCAAGATCAAGTAGCTACAATAGGCTTCATTGCAGGTATCAACTTGCATGTGTATTTACCTTGCTAGATTTGGCATGCATGGGATTACATGTGTATTTTCCTTACTAGATTTGGAATGCATGGGATTGCATGTGTTTCTTTGCTACCATGGCATGGGTCTTGTCAGGTGTGACAATATTTTCAGACTAGCCTTTCCATTTCGTGATAGCTTTTATGAGATGGGTTCTCTTATGCGTTTTGTGGGGGATGGCCGGATTGGATTTGAAACTGAGTGAGGTGTATCTCCGAATTGACAAACACATGGTGGTAGTTGTCCCTAAACCAAATTGAGGATACAAAAATCCACTGGCCTAGTAACCCCTAAACCGGATTGTAGGTTGTGGTAAATCCAGATTGTGTGCCTTAGTGGGCCTAGGAATACTTGTCGGTGAATAGCGGGATATACAGTAAAGCCAAGAGGTGGATTTTCTCTCTATTAGGCCTAGTGATTCCGAGATGGAATGCATGGTAAATCCTGGAGAGTATGTCTTTGTGTAGGGCCTAATGATCCCTGGATCATATTACGGATGCACAGTAAAGCTCGAGAGACTAGGAGGCACTCAAATTCCTCACGGTGTAGGCGGAGAACTCCGGTGGCATCCACAATGATTGGTGTTTTTTATGTGTCCTATGAGTCCCACATTCATTCTTGGAATATGGCATGTGGGTGATTAGATGAAGAAAGACATAGCTCAGCCAATCTATGGTCGGGTGGAACGTGGAAGTCCCATCATCGGTTGGTTCATTGCATTTATTAATGAAAAATTCATCCCCTTGATTTTCATGTGCAAATGTATTGATGTATATATGGATTTTGATGGCTGATATGTTTATTGTATTTATGTTCCTATTATGTTGGTTATATGCACATTTACCCTGGAAGGTGTTACAGAGTGGTATTAGAGCATGGTTCAAACACTTGGACTGGATGGGCTCTATCATATGTGAAATGAAGAACAAAGGGATTAATGAGTACATCCAATTTTATTTTTGTTATATATTTCATTATGTAGAGTTTCAAAAGCTGAAATTTTTTCCACATTGAGGGAAAATCCGACTTATAATGTGGTTAAAATTTCATAATTGGTTCACAATACTTTAGGAATTATGATCTAAGGAAGATGACATTACTGAATGAACCTTTAAACATGTCATGTTGGAATTTCTGCAATAACTCATCTTATGTAGGCTTTAAAAAGCTGAAATTTTGTCCACATTTAGGGGTCATACACTTATTATGTGGTAGAAATTTCAGATATTGGGTTGCAATATTTTAGGAGATAGGAGTAGAGGGAGTTGAGCCTTCTTAATGCTCCTAAAATCAGTCCTCAAACAGGTCACACTAACATTTTTGTTACAAGTTTTCTTCTAGGAACTCTCAGGAGCTGAAATTTTTTCCACAATGAAGGGAAATACCAATGATATCGTGATAAAAATTTCAGACATTCAGTCACTATATTGTAGGAGATATGACCACTGGAAGTCGAGCTTTCTGGATACTCTTAGAATTGTGCACCAAATAGGATTGTGTTGGTAATTTTGTTATAGCTTTTCATCTATGAAATATCAGAAGTTGAAACTTGAACCATAGTGAGGGAAAATACCATTGATCATATGTTTCAATTTCCATAACTTGTACTACTACAATTAAGGATATATGCATTCATTCGCTATATTAGTTCGCATGCAAAGTGTATGATGAAATGCTTAAATGGTTCAATGATTAATTAAATCCAAACTGTTTGTAAAATGCCCCAATGAGTATGTTGTTTGTGGTTGGGAATAGTATTGATGTGTAATAGTATTCTTGTAGTTGATATATGCTTACTTGTATGCAAATAGTTTGCTATATTAGTTTGCATGTAAAGTGTTTGAAGAAATGCTTACATGCAAATGTAATAGTATAATAGTTGTTTGAAGAAAATGTAAGACTATGGTAAATTGTTTGAAGAAAATGTTATTTTTTAAATGTAATAGTATTGTAGTATGATAGTATGGATGTAACTGATATATGCCTGTTTTCATGCAAAGAATTTGAAGAGTTGCATGTAGGGAATTTGAAAGGTTGCATGTAGGGAATTTGAAAAGTTGCATGTAAGAAAATGGAAAAGTGGCATGCTTTTAATTATTATGTTACAAGTGGAATAAGTGCAATGTTTTGAATTAATCTCATACAAAATGTATGAGAAATAAAAAATCAATTTCTTTTCAAGTGTGGTTAAATTTAGTAGATCTTTGGAGATCTCATTTCCATAATTGGACATTGGAGATCGAGCCATTATAGTAGCTTCCTCCTTCTACCTTAGTGTGGACCATGGATAGTAAGGGGAGGGGGGGTATGCTTATAGGTTGTTTGAATGCTTGATTAAATGTGTGATATGTGTTTGTGCTAATAAAATTGTATGAAGGAATGCTCTTGTTTTAATATTGTTGTACTAACACAATATGTGTTGAGACAACTGATATGCACTTGCGTGCAAGTGGGTGCTAGTTTTAGTTTTATGACTATGATTGTGACTTGATTGTCGACTATGACATGGTTGTTAGTATTGGTGAAAGCTAATTTCAAATTAATAAACATGATGTATTGATTTTTGGAACATGTGATTGGTTGTGTATGGACTATATGTCGCTACATGTTGATTTCATGATACCTACTTACATCCTTGTATGTTAGGTTACATTCTTGAATATCTTGGATTACATGTATCAATGTTGTAGGTTGATTGCAAGATTCGATTGCTTATGTTCGACTACATGCGTGTATGCGTAGGTGTAGTTGATTTGGCATTGCTTATGCATATTGTTGGTTGCATGTGGCAATGTGTACAATGGAGTAATGGTTGTTGTCACTGGAATGATGTGTATATGGTTTGGTACTCATTTTTTATGTTTGTATATGCAGTTGTTATGTGTGTATGGTCTTGGTTATGATTATGAATGTATAGTAAGTCAAACATGCCTTGTGAGGTCATTGTGTGCAATTTAGGTCATCATGATGCTATTGATTGTTATGATGCTAATGTGTTGGTTGAGATAGAGTAGGAGATGCAGATCATCATAATGAGGTTGCAACAATGGTCTTTGGGGTAAGAGCAGATCGTCATACAAGTATTGTATGTTCGGCATGTAGGTATGTAAGTTAAGGATTTTTATATGTGTTAGGTTTATGTACATGTCTTTTGATGGTATGGTTACATTCATGATATATGTTGGTTGATTAGTGCAGTTATATACACATGTGTCGAATAGTCAAGAATGATAGTAACATGTAGTTATATGCATTGCTATTGCTGTTTTATATTAGATAACCTGATGATTATGCTATATGTTGTTGATGAGTATGTTATAGGTTAACTTGTTGATTGTCATATGATAGTTAGCTTGATGATTAGGTTTTATGTTGTTGATGAACATGATATATAGCTTATTTTTGTTATATGTTATTAACTTGATGATTAGGGTTATTTCATTGAGACATTGATGTTATAATTTGGATTGGTCATATGTGTGATGGTTATGTTCATTGCCTTGAAGGTCTTGATGTTATATGTATTGCGTTAACCTGGTTTGACCTATGCAGATGGTTATGGTTGCGATACTCATGTATGAGCTAACATATTTGTGATATGGTATCATACTAATCTAGATTGATCATATATATGTGATTATTATGCATGAAAGAAAAATCCTTATGAGCTTGTAATATGAACATGCTAGTTAGTTATTGTTATGAATATCATGATTTATGTTGACATGTTGTAAAGTTATATCTCACTAACTAGATTGATTATGCAGACAAAATAGCCTCCCTTGAGGTATCTTAAGATATGAGTATGTCATCCATTTGGTATTTGAGTATTTGGTGCCTATTATGTCGTCTAATTGATTTATTTAACATGGTATGTTGCAAGTTGGTATGAATGTTTGATGAATTGCATAATATGAGTATGTGTTCAAATGATCTTATTTTAAGATGATTGTACTAAAATATATGTGTTGAGACAATTGATATCTACTTGAGTATAGCAGGTGATTGTTGTAGTATTATGACTAACGACTATGAGTTGACTATGGATTATGACATGATTGTTAGTCTTGGTAACGGTTGAATTCAAATTAATAGATATTATTGTCTTGATATTTTGAACATGTGGTTGACATGTGTGAGCAGTTGCAGGGTAACATGCTTGGTATTAGCATGACAAGGTAATAGTTGATGTGTCCATATAGCTAACAGTTGGGTGGTGTGACAACACATATTAAGCCTCGACTCCAACAAGTTAAAAAGGTAAAAGAAAGGAATTGGGCAAGAATCCCTTTGGTTATGTTTGGAAACCCTATTTTCGAACAAATGAGTGCTTTGCACACAGGAAGTCTTCTTAACCTTGATTTTTTTTGACATTATGTGGATATGTGTTATATTCCTGAACATGTACTTGACAAGTATATTAGTTATTCTTTAGCTACAAGTGCATATGTTAAAGGATTGGAGTCCCTTGAGAGATGGTGTGGATGTGTTCAATTGCAAGCAACGTGCTTGGCACAATAAGATAAGGCAATTGGTGTATTATTATGCTTAATTATACATTGACAGTTATGTGTTTATGGTAGCATGATGCAAGGAGTTGCATGGCAAGACAGGTTGCCATGAAATCTTGAAGATGGCTCAAGTTGCACTTTCCTTGGGAACCGTGGGGATTGACTCATGGTGTCAGTCTTGTGCTTTTGTTCTTTTGAGCTTGATTTGCATTTTTTTATGTCTGGTGCAAGGCCTTGCCACTTTGTTGTAGTGTCATATTGTTATGGGTTTTCATGGTCGTCTTCTTGGTTTTTTCTTATCTTCTCTTTTATTGTTTTGAGTCTTGGGAATTGGTTGGGAAAGAGGAAATTTGATTGATCTCAGGGTGAGTTGTGTGGTACCTGAAAGGTAATGTAAGATTTAGATGAAGCTGGGTGCATGAGTAAGCGCAATGGAAGGTAAGACTATAACAATGGGTTGGACTCACTGGGTCCATTGTGGTAAATGGACAGTGGCAATATATTCATGAAAAAGGTAACATGAAAAGGTAAAGTAAATGGGTTTGAGGTGTCATATGCCTTGGCTATGTTGGGAGCTGTTGTTCTCAATGTTGCACATGTGTTTCATGAATAAAGGAATTTCACTTAACCTAGACCTTATGTTATTTGGTAATTATGTTATGATCATGATTATGCTGATGTTTATATATATATATACATGAATGTATGTATGTCAGTGTTTGACAAGGTGATGATTGCTATATATGTATGTATGTATGTATCTGTGTCACTGTCTAATAGGGATTGTTAGGGATCATTCTTGTGGAGGAATAATTTCTTACGCAACTGAATGGCATGAAGAGGTTCCTGGTTCATGAGGAATCAAGTGGGAAGAGTAGTCAT
>APFE030251887.1:37061-128946 GCA_000404065.3 Pinus taeda
TCTATCGGTCGTTACTATTCATCCATCAAATGCACTGCCCTGTACAGCCTGACCCTTGCCCTGCTCTGCTCTATTCTGCCTGTTCTGCTTTGTCTTGTTCTACCCTGTACTGATCTGTATGGCTCTGCTCTGTTATGCGCTGCTCTACTTTGTTCTGTTCTGCTCTGCTTTTGTCTGAATTATGAAGAAGAATAAATGATCGAGGATGTATCATACTGACTCAAAGTCAGTCTCAGAGTATGTACCACTAGTCCCAGACGAGTCTCAACCAACCTGAAGTCAGCGTCATAGTGAGTACAACTCCACTGGTCCCAGACCAGTATCATCCTCCATTGACTCAAAGTCATTCTCAGAGTGCGTACCATTGGTCCCAAACCAGTCTCAACTGACCCGAAGTCAGCTTCATAGTAAGTACCACTCCTACCACTGGTCCCAGACTAGTATCGCAGTCTCAAAGAGTGTACCACTAGTCCTGTTAGTGTCAGTCTTTCCAGCCTTCCTCCAGTGATCAAATATGCTCTTACAAAGTGATTTTGAAGTGTCAAGGTCAAATTTTGATTTCAATGAGTCTTCAAGCAAAATTTGGTCACTAGGCATTAGGTCTAGGGTTTGCTCTCACTCTTTTCAAAGTTGCCCAAATGCCAATCTATGTCACTATTCAGCTGAGTCTATCATCATTCAAAGGGTTTTCATCATCATGTCAAGTTCCATTAGGTCATTTTACAGCTTGTTCTTGCTTCAGTTGTGCCTAGGTAAGGTCCATTTCCCTCTCATAGGGTTTTGGAGGTAATTTCTCTTGGATGGTCAAATCATTAGAAAAACTTGTATCATGATGTTCATGCACTTTCCCCTATAATTAATGTACCTTATTAAATGATTCCCATCACTACGATCCCCCAAATTCCTCATTTTTGCACAAACCCTAGTTTCTCGCCACAACTTGGCAATTTTCTAGGCTAGGCCTGTGTTTTTCCCTTTTGGACCCCTTCCCCTCACTCAATCTCTGAGATTCCACTTTCCCCTGCTTCCTAACATCCCTCCCTACTTCCCAAAATTTCCCCAAGAATTTACAAGCCCCTTATCCCCTTCATTTCGCTTCATTTCGACAAAATTCCTTGTTTCACACATCGGGATAAATTTCACTCAAAAGCTGTTTCAGAGCAATCAAAGATGAATTTTGGAAACTTGAGAGAGGTTTTTGTCCAAAACATGCCAAGGAAGAAAAACCGCCTTCACTTTTTACACAGGTGTCATGGTTTTAGAAAAATGTCAAAAATACAATCGCCTCGGGAGAATTGATGCACCTCTGAAGTGACCTTGGGAAAATCAAGTTTTCTCCTAGCTTGGTTGGACAAATAACTTTCTTGATGATTCAAAGGCTACCTAGACAAAAATATCTTTCCAATGAACTATCATTAGCTCAATTTGGAGTTGAGGAAGGCATTCAAACGTTGACTGCAACAACACTCTGCCTTGAGGCAGCCTCATTTGGCACATTTTGACCAGTCTTGGGAGATTTGATTTTTGAAAAAGCAAATGAAATCCAAAGTGAAAAATTCCAATTGGGTTAGAAATTAGACTCAAATACCTTTCCAACGAGCTATCTTGCGCCCAATTTTGACACCAGGAAGGCCTCCAAAAGCCTCCTGCAAAATGCACTATGTGGCACGCGACGCATTGGGTGCGCGCGGCGCACTGGGCTCCATTAGCCAGAGTAAATTTGCATGCGCGCGACGCATTGGGAGAGAACTCAAAATTTTTGCCACTGCTCTTCAAAATTCAAATTCTTTCAGTCTCCTTTGCCCCATGTAAGTTTAAATCATCTTGCTATTATCTTTGGTCAATGTTTGGAGTTGTTTGAAGATCGGTTGTAAGAGTATGAATGTTGAAAAACACAAACCCTACTCTCTTGTAAAGAAACGCCTCTTTAGGGTTTGAATTTGAAGTTTTAGAATTTGACTTTGGTGCCAAAACATTCCATATCTCCCTATTTCCCACAGTTCCTCCCACATTTGGCGTTTGAAACAAAAGCACCAAATCCTCATTCTTCATCTCATTCAAGCCAACACAGATTTTGCAACATCATGGAGGCGGGCATTGATACATTATATGACCAAGACAGAGATTGCACCACTGAACTGCATACACCAGGAGGACACTAAAGCGCCGTGAAGCACCTGATCCACTCCGGATTTTGACTGAGGCTTCGTTGGCTGGGCATGATACATGATAGAGGATCTTCGTTCCGAATTTGAGCCAATTCGGAGAAATTTTTGTCATTTTGAAAAATTTTGGCTTAAAAACAGGTTTTTCAGCTCAACGCGTAGCGCGTCGACGCGCGCGCTTATGATTGGGACACTTGCTGGAGGAAAACTTTATAGTTTTCGATTTGTCATGGTAAGTTATGCATGCTCTAGTATGGCCAAGGCATTTCATCAAGTTCTGGATGATCAAAAGGGCCAAAAACACCATGAAAATCACCTTTCTGCCACCTTTTGCTCCAGCAAGAAGTACTTCTGGGAGAATGACATTTTGAAGGGGAAATGAGCTCCAAATTGAGAAATTCCACTTGGGCCGGACAGTAGACATCCAGGGCTTTCCAACCAGCTATTGTGAGCTTGATTTTGATGTCGGGAAGTGCCCCAAAAGTAGGCTGAAAGGCGCGCGACGCATAGAGCTCAGGCGCGCGGCGCATAGACATTTTTGGTCAAATTTTCATTTTCCAGCTCAAGATTTCGGCCAGTTAGACCAGTTTTGCTTGTGGATGAAATTTTTGAGTTATCTTGATGTAAATTTATGGTTGGCATGTAACTTGGACTCATTTTTACCTATTCTAGAAGATTCACTCCTAAAAAAGTAAAAATAAAGTGTAAGAATCAGTTTCCCTTCTTTTAGAGGCAAGTTGTTTGGATGCCTATATTCTAGCTCCTTGTTTAGAATTAGTTGGAACTGCTCCTAGAAGGAGGAATTCGACCCCTGGAGGCATGGGAAGGGGTTAGGATGGTCTATAAGATGTATTTTCTCATTCATTTTAAAAGGTTGGAGAGGTTGGACTTTTGGAAAAAGCCTAGACTATATTGTACATTGTATTTCTGCAATTTTGGCAAAGGAAAGACGAGGGTTTTGCAGCACTGTTTGGGATTCATGTGGCTTTATGTGTTGATGGTGTGCTTCTTTCAGTATCTGTAAGTTGTTATGTGTATCATTTTCCTTCTCTCATCTTCTGCAATTGGACAAATGAAGTGTTAAGGTAGAATCCATAATTTGATATGCTCTACCTTTAAATTTGTTTAATTTTCCATGTTTTCATCTGTTTAAGGAGAATCCTTGAAACCTTCTTGCTCTCCTTAGCTCCTCACCAATCTGATCTACCCATTCATTCCCTTTAAAAGCATCAAGACGATCGCCTTCCTTGCCCCATTCAGACCTCTGCAAAAACTGTGCTGCATCCCCAAGCCCAAATTTGCCTTTCCTTGTTTCAACACAAAAACTCCTAAAAACTCAAATCAAACCTGTGTAGTGCATATCTAGCCTAAAATTAGCTTTTATTTTATTCAGCTCGAGCCTCATCGATTATCTTTGCCGAGATTGACCCGGAGAGAGCCCTCTCCTGTCCTCGTAGGGCTATCTACGAGGCTGAGCGTGGTTTGATGTAGCCTTGAGTTTTACCTTATTTCAGCCTAACGTAGATTTGAGCGCTAACATAGTGGCGACTCACTGGGGAAGAACTGGTTTGCTTGTTAGTGTTATTTGATTTATAGATACAAACAGAGTCTGAAGTCACGCCAGGTAGCCTTCGAACTGCACATTGCTCTGCGAGTGTATAGTAGATAAACGCTACTTCAGTCGATCTCCGGTGTAGCTTGTAATTGTAACACTTAACTTATAAATTGCCCCAGTACGTGTATCAAGTTCAGATCTGATGGTTGATGGTGAACAACGGTCAGACATCAGAAGGCTGAAAACATTCACCTGGCGACTTTATTCACTGAACAATTCAGAAATCGATGCTTCATGGTGACTTCACTGCAGGGAGATCAGTAGCTGTGAGATTTTCAAGATGGACCGAATCATGAGAAGATACGCTCCAATGAGCCGAGATCACATTCCAGGTTTTCCAATAAGATGCCCAAGGTAGATTGGTCAAGAAATCTGCCTACGTTTAACAATGATGGTAAGAAAGATGTTGCTTTACATTTGGTTAGATTTCATATGCATATTCGCAAGTTGAAGTTTGATTTTCCTGAAGATTGCTTGATGAAGATATTCCTAGCCACTCTGGAAGGTGAAGCCCAATCTTGGTATGAAAGTTTGTCGCCTAACTGTATTTACTGCTTAAAGGATTGCCCTCTGAATGATGATAGACTCATCTGAATA
This sequence comes from Pinus taeda, assembly GCA_000404065.3. Classification (NCBI taxonomy): domain Eukaryota; kingdom Viridiplantae; phylum Streptophyta; class Pinopsida; order Pinales; family Pinaceae; genus Pinus; species Pinus taeda. The sequence goes on from APFE030251887.1 coordinate 41,439, forward strand.
GTGACATAGACTGACATTTGGGCAACTTTGAAAGGAGTGAAATCAAACCCTAGACCTAATGCCTAGTGACCAAATTTTGCTTGAAAGTCTCACTGAAATGACAAAAATTTGACCTTGACACTCTGAGACCACTTTGTAAGAGCATATTTGATCACTAGAGGAAGGCTGGAAAGACTGACACTAACACTGTGCATGTTGGATATGCAGTGTTGTGTACAGATAATGTTATGTACATGTTGGGAATGCAATGTTATGTACAAGTGGTGTTGTGTGCATGTTGTACATGTGATGCTATGTACATATGGTGTGGTGTGCATGATTGTACAAGTGGTGATGTGTGCATGTGGTGTTGTGTACATGTTATACAAGTGGTGTTGTGTGCAGGTGGTGTTGTGTACATGTCTTGCATGTGGTGTTGTGTACATGTGGTGTTGCGTACATGTCGTGCATGTGGTATTATGTACATGTGGTATTGTGTACATGTCGTACAAGTGGTGTGGTGTACATGTGGGGTTGTGTACATGTCGTGCAGATGGTGTTGTGTACACGTGATGTTGTGCATACATTGCAGTGTACTGGTGGTACTACGTACATGTTGTAAATATGGTACTGGTGCATGTGTGGTATTGTGTGCATGTCATACATGTTGTGTTGAGGGCATATGGTATTATGTACATGCAACATGTAGTCCTGGTATTGCGGCATGTGTACTTATTATGTGGTACTCTATGTAGGTACATGCATTGGGTGGTATTTCACATCAGGTATAGATGGATGCATTGTATTGTATACATTGGGTGTAGGTGTATGTGTTGTATGTCAGGGGTAGATGCATGTATTGTGTGGTGTGGTATACCATGTGGTTGTATATGTGTGATGCACACTATGTGTCTATGCACATGGTTGAGGAGAAGGCACTGGGAGATTGTCGGGTGTGGCAACTGATCCAGATTGAGTATGAGATAAAGACAAAGGTAGAAGCTAAAGGATTGATGAAAGCATAAGTATCCAACATTTTATTTCAATTTTATTATGCATGTGATTTATGACTATGGTATATGGTGATTATATGGGATCTATGATCTTGGTTTATGATGGTTACATGTGATTTATGATTTTGATCTAAGATGGTTGTGTTTAAGCTAACCTGATGTGATATCTTTATACATGTTGATTTGGTAAAATACGCTAGTTTGACTTGTTGTCACAGGAAGCAAACAACATTGAAAATATACCTTATTGACGAGCTACCAATGAGCTATGATGTGAATTTAGTTCAATTTCTTTTAAATCTAATGGAAGTTATATGCTTGGTACAAGAATGCATGAACATGCTCGATTGAGTGGCTGAAATTGACAACAAGAATTAGCAACATCAGCAAAGGAATTGAAACAAGTAGCAATATGTTGGTAAAGCACTTTAGGAACAAGGCCATTGTGGGACATTGATATCCAATAGTGTCCATTGATTGCCATGAGCATGCTATGACCGGTATGATGTGTTGAGGCAAGTATATGCTTTCGTTTTTGTATCTTCTGATGCGAGGAAGCCTTGCCAAGAGATGGACTACGCAAGATGGGGGTGCCAATGGAAGTTGGAAGGTGAGTGATTGCACGGAAGGGGTGACCGGATTCCTGAGGGACTGTGTAGCAGAGAAGGGAAGGTCACAAATAGATTTATTTTAGTCATTAGCATCGCCAGATGGAATCAGATGCACATTGGGAGTGAGCCCTGAAAAATGAGTTGGTAACTGTTCACTGAGAGGAAAATTGGTGCTGGATTATAGCGTTGGACATTGGAGGTAGATTTGACTTTGCAGTGGATTATGGACTTCTTGGGAAGGAGGTGAATCGTGGTACTACCTTGGGGGTAGAGGTGTGAGCCTTTGGATTCCCCTGTTGCAGATGCATGCATCATATCTTTTGTTTGTTGATTTAGCATAAGTGAATATGTGTATATGTATATGTGGTTATTGTAAATACAATAATGAGCTATGTTATAAAGCTCCAGTATGCAGTATGTTGTCATGTTGGCATGATGTTTTGATTTTGAGCAGGTCTTTCATTGTAAATACTGCCACAAGCTATGTTATAAAGCTCCAAGGGCAGTATGTTTTGTTTTCAACTATCTTTTGGTTAGTCACTGAACACTGAGGACAGTGTTCCCCCAAGGGGGAGGGTTCTGTAACAACCCTGATGAAAATTTCATGTAAAAATATATAAATATCATGGATAATGGGATAGGTAATATTCCAATCTGAATGGTGGGCAAGACGTCCTAGGGGGTGTTCATTTGGTTGTTTATGGCTAAAGAAATTGGCAAAGGAAATGGCTAAGGCATTAAAGAGGAAAAAATGTATTTTGGCACATTTATTTATGAAAATAATGGAAATTAGGAGAAAAGGAAGGTGAAAGGTCACATGTTGCATGTGAGGAGGAAGTTGAAGGAAAATAATGGAAAATGAATAAAATAGAGGCCTCATTAATAAAAAGGCTTCTGAGGATCAATGGGAAAGACTTGGTCAACTTAGATTTGGAGCTCTCTCATTATTCTCTCTCTCTCTCTCTCATACTCTTGGATACTTGGAGTTTTCTTAGAGCACTTTGGCATTGGAGCAAGAAAGGAAAATAAGGTAAGAGGAAGCAAAGATCAAGCAGGGAAAGGTAAGATCAAGCAACAACAATAGGCTTCATTGTAGGTATCAACTTGCATGTGTATTTTTCTTGCTAGATTTGGCATGCATGGGATTGTATGTGTTTCATTTCTACCATGGCATGGGTCTTGCCAGGTGTGACTGTATTTTCAGCCTAGCCTTTCCATTTCCTGCTAGCTTTGATGAGATGGGTTCTCTCACGCGTTTTGTGGGGGATGGCCAAATTGGATTCAAAGCTAAGTGGTGTGGATCTCCGAATTGACAAACACATGGTGATATTGGTCCCTGAACCGGACTGTGGGTTGCGGTAAAGCTAGATTGTGTGTCTCGGTGGACCTAGGAATCCTTATCAGTGAATGGCGGGATATATGGTAAAGACAAGAGGTGGATTTTCTCTCAGTTTGGCTTAGTGATTCCAGGATGGAATACACATTAAATACTAGAGAGTATGTCTCGGTGTAGGTCCTAGTGATCCTTGGATCAAATTGTGGATGCATGGTAAAGCCTGAGAGACTAGGAGGCACTCAATTCCTCACGATGTAGGTGGAGAACTCCGGTAGCATCCACATTGATTGGTGTTTTTGATGTCTTCTATGAGTCCCACATTCATGCTTAGAATATGGCACAGGGGTGATTGGCTGAAGAGAGACCTGGCTCAGCCAATCTATGGTCGGGTGTAACATGGTAGTCCCATCACCGGTTGGTTCATTGCATTTATTAATGAAAAATTGATTCCCTTGATTTTCATGTGCAAATTTACTAATGTATATATGGATTTTGATGGCTGATATGTTTATTGTATTTTTTTTCCTACTATGTTGGTTATATGCACATTTACCCTGGAGGGTGTTATAATTATCTTGTTATCCTTATGTTAAGAAGGTGTCATTTAATTTTGGGCAATGACCTAGGCTCTAGTCCTAAAAAAGTGGCTCAAATCCCCGGGAAGCTGGAATAACATTGAGCAAAATAGTCCTTGGACACTAGCATACCATGTTGTGGGAGCATCCAGAGCCCTCTAGACTCAGACGTGCCCATATCATGGGAGAGTTTGGGAATTAATTGGTCTAAAAACTCAGTGGTACCCAGGGGTTGGTTACTTGAGAGGTTGGGATGGCTCTTGGGATTTCTATTGTTGATGCGGAAGGTTTTTGCAGTGTGTTTTTGTTGATTCCACTTCCTTAAGGTCACCTAGGAGGTTGAATCCCATCATAGTAGCCTCTCATCACATGTTTACCCCGGATGGCCAGTTACTTGGGTAGATGTGGGAGGAGGGTGTTATAGAGTGGTATCAGAGCATGGTTCACCCCTCAGACTGGATGGGCGGTGTATTGGTCATGCGTTCACGTCAGTTGCATATGTGTTCCTTATGCTTGTAGTCCATGTGCTTATTGCATTTGCATGGTATTGATCATGGTTGAATTGATGTCACCATGTGAAGGTTGATGGCGTTGTTATGGAATGTGTCTTCATGAGTGTATGGTTGTATATGTATTTGTTATGCATGTTGGTGTCTACATGTTGTTATGCATGCATTGTCATAGTTATGCTTATGCATGTATGGTAGGTAGCCAACATGCATTGTGAGATCATTATATGTAATTAGGTCATCACAATGACATTGGTATGTTATGATGTTGATGGGTTGACTGCGATAGAGCAGGAGATGTTGACTATTAAAGTGAACTTGCAACATTGGACCACGAAGCAAGAGCATGTCGTCATACAAGTTTGTATGTTGGGCATTTAGGTGTGTAGGTTAAGGATTACTATATGCATCATGGTTATGTGTATGCCTTTCATTCTATTAATGTTATGGTTACATACATGATAATGCTAGCTGATTAGTGTAGTCATATGCACATGTGTCAGATAGTCATGAATGATAGTAACTCGTTGTTATATGCATTTTTGTTGTTGTTTTATGTTAGTTAACTTGATGATTATGTTATATGTCGTTGATGAATATGTTATATGTTAACTTGTAGTTAGCTCAATGATTATGTTATATGTTGTTGATGAGAATGTTACATGTTAACTTATTGTTGTTATATGTTAGTTAACTTGATGATTAGGGTTCTAGCATTAACAACTTGATATTATATTTATCATGCTAAATTGGATTTTCTTATGTCAATGGTTAGGGTTATGACATTTAGGTATGAGTCGATTTTTTTGTGACATTATGTTGTACTAATCTAGACTGATCGTACATATGTGATTTCTATGCACGATCGACAAATGTTTATGAGCTTATGATGTGAACATGTTAGCTAGTTACTGTTATGGATATCATGACCTTATTTATGTTTGAGTTGATGTGTTGTGAAGTTATATCATCCTAACTAGATTGATTGTGCAGACATTATAGCCTCCACTGAGATACATTAAGGTATGAGTTTGCTTATGTCGTATAGTTGGTGCTTGACTATTTTACTATGTCATTTATTTAGTGTTTGAGTGTTTGGTGTCTATTATGTCATTTATTTGTTGTTTGAATGTTTGATTACTTGAATTATATAAGTATGTGTCTATTAGATTTCTTGCCAAAATGATATTGTTTTAAGATGGTTGTACTAACATATGTGTTGAGACAATTGATATGTACTTGAGTGTAAGTAGGTGATAGTTGTAGAATTATCTATTATGACTAATGAATGTGAGTTGATTGTTGAGTACGACAACGTTGTTAGACCTGGTAACGGTTGATTTCAAATTTTAACATACATGGCGTCTTGATCTTTGGAACGTAAGACTGACATGTATGAACAGTTGCAGGGAAATATGCTTGTTATTAGCTTTACAAGGTAATAGTTGATGTGTTTATATAACTAATAGTTGGGTGATGTGACAATACATAGTAAGGCTCAATTGCAGCACCAAAAAGGTAAAGGAAAGGAATTGGGCAAGAATTCCTTTGACTATGTTTGGAAATTGTAATTCCAAACGAATGAGTGCTTTGCATACAAGAAGTCTTCTTAACCTTGAATCATATGAGTATGTGTCTAGTGAGCACACTACCATAGACTTGCTTCCACCCATTGCCAAGTCTGTGGTAGTGCGCCACTTCGCTGGCCATTTATTAAGCACCGCATCTGGCGTCAACTGTGGCCAAGTATGACAAGTCGTACCACTACTGCGCAGGGTCCTTCCGCGCCTTGATAGATATGCGATCGAAATCAGCTTTAAACTCAGCACAACTCTACAAGTTAGAGTATACCATGGGCGACAATCGCGGCTTACGATTAATGGCCATCCTGATATTCATTTCCATCAAGATCCAGAAGATCTTGTTGTCCCGAACTCACTTCGCGTCCTTGGTCGCCCACACCGAAGCGTACTTCGTTGCTTCAGGAAGGTCTGGTGCAACCGAAGGGAACTGGCTCTCCTTTGGTAACTCCCATGCTACCAGCACAATCGACAGCAAGATCCACGCGTAGTGGAAGGTCTTGCTTTGCTCTTGCACTTTGCGGCAATTCGCTAGGAACTCTCTGCAAAGGTAGTCTGACCAGTTAAACTGGATTCCTTCCATGGACTATTGTGCGAGTACGACGACAGGCACGGACACCTCGTCGGTTTGACACTTTCGCATCACCTTCCTTGCAAGGATCTTGTTTCTACTTCACAGTGGGGTCGCATATGCTAGAGATAGCGTACTCACACGACTTCTTAACTATATTGAATTTCTCCTTCATTGACTCTGCGAGCGCCTGGTCACCACCCTTGCCACCAAAGATCATAGTTGGATTTTTGCTTGTATACGACAAGTTCGTTATTCGGTGGATTAACATATCTGTGATGGGTATCGGCTCCTCGAGCCACAGACACCCATCATGCACCAAGCACAACAACTGCTTGATGACCAAAATTGTCACCTGGGTGCGGTTATAGTGCGGCACCCAGAGCAGGTTCAGAAATCCTGCCTTCTCTACCCCCTTGAGCCATCTCCATGGCTCCAACACGGTCATTCCCATATTTGTGTCTTTGATGCGGCGCATCAACTGCTCGGTTTCCAAGTGTAGGAACTTATTGTGGTCCGCCAAGTCCCAGTCTTCAAGCTTTAGTATTGGCACTCGGACCAAGCGCGGACCGTCGAAAGTAATTTCATCCAATAACAGAGGGGTTTGCAGGGGAGTCTTACTCTCATCAATGTCCTTTGGGACCTTGGACTTAGGCTTGCGTAGAGGGACATACTCCGGCAACCGTGTAATAGGATTTGCACTCTAGGTTTCAACCTCCTATAATTCAACCCCCACATCCTCATCATCCATCAGGATGTCTTCAATGTCCTCCTCCTCTACCTCTAGGTTTATGGCCTTGCCCTTCTCTTGTGTAGTGGGCTTTGGTGGGTTTCTTCTTGGCGACACGCGTACTGGTATGGCAGGCTGCTTGCCCTTCTTGTCCTTCATGGTCTCCTTGGTTGGGGTTGGCTTCGGTTTCGATGTTGTCGGTGATTTGGCGACCTCCGTCAATACTTCGGCTACTTCCGGAGCAGCTACTTCTACCTCTCTCTCCATTTCCTATGTTGGCTCCTCTACTACTTGTTGTGTATTGATAACTTCTGGGGGCGCTGACATGATCTTCGGCAAGAATTCCTGTGTGTCTGCCGAAAAAGTTGCAAATATCCCAGAAACTATCAGAAGCTTGTATTCCTCACGATTCATAAGCACTTGAGAGCTCAATAGCTGAATACTCAAAATGCTAAGTGTTGTTTGCTGGGCAGCTACTTGTAATTTATAGGACATTTCGAATTCAAATCCAACCATTCCCCTCAAAATTGTTTCATTAATGCCAGATTGGCGGCATATTTTCAAGGATATAAGCCATAAATTTTGTCTTAAATGCCGGCTGCCTACTCCATTTGGCCTCACTTCTATTGTCTTTTCATGAACAATGACTTTAGCGGTCACTTTCCGGCCAACCTGCATGATTTATCCCTGGGTAGCGCAACTCCCTCTGCGCTGCCATGAACCCAGTGACACGTCCTTGCTTTGCACCATTTTCCAATCGCGCAACTCCCTAACTGGGGCAGTGTAGTTTATAGTCCCACGCCTCCCTTCAGCTACCTGGAGCGCTAAGACTATGCTACCTTCATTAAATCACATGGCTGGACCACCCATGTATGGCTTCAAGCGACTTCCATTCACCTTTCCTGGGAAGGGTTTGCCATTCAATTTGACCAGTTGTACCGCTCCTTCGTCAGTAATCTCATTAATAACATAAGGCCCTAACCAGTGCATCCTGAACTTCCCTGGAAATTTATCAAACTTACTATCATATAGCAAAACCAGGTCATTTACCTTAAATGTGCATAGCTTGATGTGTCGATCATGCCATGCCTTTTCGTGCTGCTTTTGAACCTGCTGGTGAAATCCAGCCAAAAATCTTTCTTCCTCCAGTTCATCTAGCTGTGCAAGCCTCTCCTCCAGGGCTCCAGGGTCCATCTTTTTTGTGAGCGCTGCTATGCGCAGACTAGCTATGATGTATTCCATAGGCATTACCACTTCCACACCATAGACAAGCCTAAAGGGGGTTTGTCCAGTCAACTTCTTGCATGTCATTCGATAAGCCCACAGTACTGCAAGTACGCATAGGTCTCAATCACTTCACTGAGCATTACAAACCTTGGTCAGTGCATTTTCAAGCACTTTGTTGAATGCTTCCACCATCCCATTAGCCTGCAGGTGATAAGACGTACTCTTCTGGTGGTATACCTGAAATTCCTTTGTCAGCGCGTTGATCATCTCATTCAAGAAGTGCGTACCACGATCATTGATCAAGATCTTCGGACATCCAAATCGCGTCAGTACATGCTCAAATAGGAACTTCGCAGCATTCGTGCCCATGCAATCCTTCACCGGCTGCTCTTCTGCCCAATGAGTCAAATAATCCATCGCGGTGATAATGTACCTTGCTCCCGTCTTTCCTTATGGATGAATGGGTCCTACAAAACCTATTGCCCACTTCTCGAAGGGTTGCAACATCATTTGTGGATTCAAAGGCATTTCATCCCTCCGCAATGGTCTGCCAGTCCTTTGACACACATTGCATGCCTTTCAATATGCTTTTGAGTCCTAATAAAGGGTTGGCCATCACAACCCAATGCGTAGAATATTCTGCGTGGTTTCTCTCCTTGCATAATGTCCTCCCTAGGCGCCCCCATTAGCGTTCACGAGGATGCTTCTCCTTTTGAACTCAAGTACATACCGTCGCAGCATCTCATCAGTCCCTATCTTGTATAGATGCCTAGCGATGACAGAGAAATCTGTGGCGTGCACCACTAATTCCTTCTTTTGTTGGACAGTGTATTCTTCCAGTGCAATTATTGTTGTTAGGAAGTGTATTATATCCTTGAAATGACCATCTGTGACATGCACTACAAATAGCTGCGCGTCGGGCAATCCTTCTTCCAAGTTAGTAGGTTCCTCCCCTATTTCGATGCACGACAGATGGTTGGGTCCACGTTCAATCGTCCAAGCTTCACAACCACTTCAAAAACATACTCCTTGAATAATAAGAGCCATATGCAGACTCTCCCCCCTAACACAGGCTTATTGGCTAGTTACTTCAGCGCGAAGTGATTTGTATACATATTAAAATGGCCTCCCTGTTACACAGTAAATTGTCACTGTCCTCATCTCAACCCTTCTGTTGTGGTATGTGTCAAATAAACATGTTCATATCTTCCCACTAATGTAATAAGATTAAGCAAATGATCTTTGTTGATGCCAATTGACCCTCATTCCCTAAGTTTTTGCCTCGTCGTGAGTAAAACCTTAATATACACAACGTTCCAATGTCCATAACGGTCTCATCGCGACTCCATCGCAGGTGTACATCTGCTTCCCGCGACGGTCAGATTTCTAGACCCGGCGCGAGGTTATGAGTTGTATATAGCGAAAATGGGTTTGCGTACATTGCCTCTTAGCGATGCCGTCGCAAAAAAATAGTTTACGGCCTGCAACAATCCAAATTGGGCAAATTCGTTTCAACAGTTGGCCTTCTAGATGTCTCCAGACCTGGTTGTTGGCATAGTTTGGGTCGCCCTTCCCCCTCTGGTATGGTAGTTCCATCATTTGTGCTACCTTCCTTGAGGATGAGCTCCTCCTTCCACATTTCATGGAGACTACTTCTCCTATTAAAGCACTCACCTTTGCTATGATTTGCTAGTTCTTTTGGTTGGGCAGTGCTGCTAGTGCTTTCAAGTTTGATAGATAGCTGGTGTGGGTGTGACAAGTGTGGGATTGTAGATAGCTTGTGGAAGGTTGTGGAGTTCCCTTAACTTTGTGTTAAAGCTTATGAGTGAAAGAGAGACATTGTATGTTGGGAGATTCATCCTTGAACAGTGAATGCTTGAGAAACATACTGGCTGGACCCTCTGAGAAGGCTTGTGACGTCAAGACTTGGTTGTAAGCCTGCTCTTGATTCATTATTAATACAATCAATGATGTTTTCCTATGTCTTGTATGTAATTTACTTGATAGCTCTTGACTTCTTGACTTTGTGAGTAAATAGATCATCGTTGTTTCCCGGTTACGTGCTTTGTTTTTTTTCTTTGTGTTGTTTCAAGTTAATTGCTCATTAAGAAGAAGGAAACAGAAGTTGGAGCGGTGCAACGAAACTTCATCGACCACCGGTTTGAGGTAGGCCTCTGATGATGACTATTTAAGGAAATCAATTGTTGATCTGTCTTCGCTGTGACTAAACCCACTCTAGGGCTAGAGGGGTTGCCTCTATCCACAGAGGGAACACTTTCCTTCATCACACTCCCAGTAAGTAGTGCCTATACTTCTGGAGCACATACACCATAGCTAGCCCCTCGTGCTTGGTGGTGGAATAGTTCTTCTTCACTTTGGATAATCTTTGGCTTGCGAATGTGATAGGATAGTCTAAGCCTTCTCCACCAACCTGTGTCAGCACTTCTCCCAGCGCTATACACAACGCATCGACATGTACATGAAACTCCTTCTTCCAGTCTAGGAAGACTAGAATTAGCGTCGTAACCATCTTTTCTTTCAATATATCCAAGCTCTTCTTACAGTCATCGTTCCAATAGAACATGACGTCCTTCTTCAACAATTTCTCCATAGGTGTGGTGATGTGGACGTAGTCTTTGATAAACGTTTTGTAATATCCTATATGTCCCAGAGTAGCGCGCAGATGTTTCACACTGCTCGGTGCTTCCAATTTCAGTATCATCACGATCTTGGTGGGGTCTACCACCAGTCCCTGTTAGCAAACCAGATGCCCCAACAAATTCCCAAAAGGAAAACAAAACAGGCACTTCTTGAGATTGAGCGCGATCTGTTATCTTCGGCAGGTATCCAACATCAAGCGGAAGCTTGCCACATGGCACTTAACCAGCCCAAACACAGTCCAGTCATCAAAATATACTTCCAGGAACTTATGAATAAATTCCTTGAACTTAACAACAACTACACGCGAGAAGATCACAGGAGCATTCTTTAATCCAAATGGCATTACAGTGTATTAAAAACAACCCTACTCAGTCGCGAAGGTTGTCTTGCTCCTGTCCTCTGGCGCGATTTTGATTTGGTGGTACTCATAGAACCCATCAGTGAAGGAATATGCTTCCTAACCACCTACATTGTCCAACACTTCATCAGTGAATGGAGTCGGGAAAGGATCATGTACACAAGCGTCATTCCGTTTTCTGAGATCCACACATATCCTTATCTCATCCTTCTACTCCTTTTCCTGTACCACCATTGGACTTACCTAGTCAGATTCTTCCACAGGCTCAATGATGCCTGTCACGAGCATCTTGTCTAGCTCTAAGCAGACCTTCTCCTTATATTTTGGATTTAGACGGTAAGGCCTTTGCTTAACTCACTTCATGACGGGCTTTAATGTGATCTTCATCATTCCTAGGTCCCTGATTATCCCTTTCAGATCCATAAACTTGGTAGGGAATAAATCCTAGTATTCGCGGAGCAATTCTTCGACCTTATCCACCATCGTGTCGTCCCATTAGTCTCTAATCTTCACTAATTTGGGTTCTACCTTAGTACCAACGTTCACTTGTTTCATTTTCAACGATGCGGTTATATCAGGGTTCTCAATCTGTGATCCTTGAACCACGCGGTGACCCTCTATTTCTAGAATGTTCATCTTCCGCGGATCCTTGTCCTCTTCTTCAACAGTTACATTATAACATTCTATCACATGACTCAACTAAGTAGCCCATTCAGTCTGAATCGGGTCTAAAGGATCCTGTGGTATCCTAAAGATTACTACTTCCACCTCTTGTAGCGCTTCATCAATATTGTCAAACCCGTCCTTAAAACCGAATGGCATCATGAATCCTTTGCGTAGGATATCCCATTCACCTATCCCATGGCGAAGATATATTTCTATGTACCAATTCATCGGGACCACATCTAGGGTATGAAAGAACAAGTGCACCCACTCAGGTTGCGACTTTTCTCCATAAGCCAAGGTCCATTTGGCCAAATGCACACGCGCATCATCCTATCCATCATACTTGTCTATCAATCACATCTTAGGCTTCCCAAATCGTGTTCTCATCATCCTCCTACATTCGTGCCAATCATCAAAGCTTCCTTTATGCGTACCCCACCATCTTGCAGGCGTAGCGCCCAGTGCCCAGCACAACACCTGGAAGCGATGCTTTTCTGGTACCTCCCTTTCAAATGCATCCAAAAAGATATCTACCTCATTCAGACCATCATAAGTGGGCAGATTTCTTACCTCTATGGACAGACAATGCAACGATCGGGTCATCATGTTGCAATTCAACGTAGTTACTTCATGTAACCGATTCTACTAACATTCTATCTCTTCATCACAGTTCGAAGTGTAGGAACTCTCATGATCCCATGTAATCCGTCCATCCCTAGTGGGGTTCACCTAATATTGGTCTCGCGTTGTTATCTTTTAGATATAGACCAAGTTGCCATCACTCAAATAATCACGGACTGATTTAGTATAGCACGATCCTTCAGCAAGATCTAGGTGTACTATTACGCATAGCGATTTCTTCTCAAAAATAATCTTTCACTTCTTTAGATTGATTACCCCATTCATATCAATAGCCCAGTCAATTCCTAGGAGCACAGGATAGGGATTGCTATCATCCACTATCTCTATTACTTCAAATCAGCTAGTGCGCTCGCTCCCTCAATATCCACGGTCATCCCTTGCAGCCGCCCCATGGGGATGATATTCTATTGATTCGCCATCCTTAGCTAAATCAGAGACCATTGCAGCGCAGGTCTCCCCATTCTTTCCAAAGTCTACTTCAGTAGGACGTTCGCGTCTGACCCCAGGTCCAAAATAACCTGATCCATCTCAGACTCTCTTATCTACGCAGTCAGTCTCATCTCCCGTCCCGTCATGAATAGATGCGCTCACTTGGCATGATTCCAGCGCATCTATTCATGAGTTCTTGTAACCCTTTCACAGCCTTACTATCGTGCAGTAACTTCATACAGGTCTCCAAGAAAGTTGTGAGCATAGAGGGGTCCATCTCCTGCTAAGGTTCATCCTTGCTTCCTAAGGTGGAGGCCTTAGCGAAGCTCTTCTTAGCTTCCATGAAGGTTTCACGTGCACGCTACAAATCGAACTCAACCTCCTTCACCGGAGCTTTGCGAACCCATGTACTGTATTCTGGCTGTTTCCCCTTGTAATCTCCTATCGCGATTCCACTTCTGAGCACTATATTTACGCTTGGATCTTCCTCGCGCGGCTCAGACCTCATCATCTGTAGGTTCTGAGTCGGCGGAGGGGGTAGCACCCCTTTGTCACATATTCTAGATATCAGCGTAGGACAATCTTTCATTTCATGATCAAGCAGCGTGCAATAATTGCACGACGGACGTGTTGGATTAGTGCAATTGCGAGCATAGTGTCCTGTTCCTCCGCAATTGTAGCAAATTAACTGTCCTCAAACTCTTCCAGGTCCTCCTCCACCTCAGCCTTGTCTGCACCCCTTAAATCCTGTCTGCGTCATCCCTACGCTCTAGTCAAGGGGCTGCGTTTCGTCTTGAACCCTATAGGCAGGAGTTCTATCCATCATCAGTTCATAGCTCCTGCAAGTACGCTCATCATGTCCTACTCACCTACAAAAGTTGCAGAAACGTTGTTGCGATGCCTATACAAACTTCTGTAGCAAGTGACAGTTATCTGTGGCATGTTTCCCGAGTACTTGATAGATAACGCAAGATAATGCAGGCCTCACACTAGGTCCTACTTAAGATTTTGGCCTTAAAGGCATCAGTCCTTCTCCTATAATATAGTTTTCAAAGACTAGGTAATGGTCTTTGTCATGACCCTGACTCTTGCATTTCAAGCACCATACCTCCTCGCGCATTTCTGGTCGAACCGTCTTGTCCTGCTTCAGACTTTGCATCTCAAGGCATAGGTTCTTTAGCTACACATGGATGTGTTGAACTCTTAGATTTGGATCTTGCATCAGAGTTTCATCTAGTCTCATGGCAATCTCCAAGGCTTCTGCCTGAGTTGTTATCTTCTTTTGCAACAACGCACTCCTTAAGTGAGGTATTAGCGAAGCTACAAACCACTCGCGATGCTATCCATCTGTCAAATTCATGTTGGCTTCGCGGATTATACACTTCAGCCTCTAATCTAGTTCCCAAGGCGTCTCACCTGGTTGCATCATGATTCTTTGAATCCCACAATCGATTGTGCCTCATATTTAGGCCTACTAAATTCTCTATTCAGTGCTGCCTGGATGTTTGCCACTCCAACATTCAGGTTATCATTAGAGTACTTAATATACCAGGTTAGTGTGTGATCTTGCAGAGCACTAACCAGCATCACCTTCTTTATATGATCATCTGTAACACCTTTAGCTTCCCATACAGCCCTCACAACGAACCAGAATTAGTTTGGGTCCTCATTTCCCAAGCCTTTAAACAAAGGAAACTTCACTGTATTTTCCATACTAAACTATGGTGGAGGTGGAGGTGGTATAGGTGAAGTTGGAGGTGATGGTGGTGAAGTTAGAGGTGGTGTGGGCGGAGGTTGTATTCGTGGAAATCCTTGTCTTATTAACTGAATAGCACTTCGCAGAGAAACCTTGCTATCCCTTCTTCGTCACCTCGCTGAGGTGAAATCAAGGGACTATACTCCAAACCCTTTTTTCCTTCGTTCTTATAATTTTTTCCGCTTCGCGTAGTCTCGAACATCAAGGTAGCTGCATAACCCATTTTTTGCACAATAGCATTTTAATCCACGTATTCAAAGGTTTTACATACTTACCTCGCGGTCCTTTGAAAAAGCGTTGCTCTGCCTCGTTGTAGTTGACTGAAGTGTTGACCATGAATTCAATCGCAAATCCTCCTATGATGCAATCGAGCCAATGATCGACAACCCGGGCGATCTTGTCCTTCGATGCTTCCAACGTTCGCACTAGCTTCGGGGTCCACACAATAGGATCGTCAAGTTTCCACCTTCCTTGGCTATCTACTAGCTTCGCGATCCACTTGTATAGCTCAATAGGGAAGGAGCAAAAAAAGATCTCGTGGATATCTATATATAGGTATATGTGCAACCACAAGTTCCTTTGTTAGTCGCAGGTTTCTATTCTCCTGTGTTGTGAATTCGTGGATCTTTCTATCCAACTAGTCTCCAGTCTCCTTCTTAGTTGGATTGTAGTGGTACGACATCACACATCTCTTATGCAGATTCCGGTCCCGGTGATAGAACCATTTGTTGGCTTGAAGGGGCCTGACCCATGTTTAGCGTTAATTAGCCAAACAAATCTCTACACTACATGCCCTTTTCACATCAGCCCATGGAGTACAGACCGAAATCTCACCCGAAGCAGTATGGGGGGATGTTGGAACCAAGTTTTTGCACCTTGAGATGGTTTTGATGTCGTTTGATTCCTTCTATCCCTGCCTTCACGCAGGTCGTTTCGCTCTAAGTCTTGCAAGACTAGCCCTCTATTCCAGCCTTCAATACCTCCGTGAAAGGGTACAATCGACCTTCGCATAGCCCTAACCTGCTACTCAAGTCGTGCCATACAAATTCCCCAATTAATCTAAGTGATTTTCTTATCTTATCAAATAGTTATAGTTAACACCGCGTAACCAGATATTTGTAAATGCGTCCAATTAATTAATGTAATTGTGGTCTTTCGCACATCATATAAGCACAATAAATGAAATTCATACATAAAATATCCAGATGTATCAAAAGAACAAAGGCAAAGAAATTGTAGAATATCTCTCTTTATTAATATCTTCCAAGTGTTTATAGATTTTGCCCACCCTATGCACACAACTGCAGGGGTCCGCACACTCAGCTGCGGACTTCTACCCTAGTCATATGCAAACTCAGCTGGAGAGCCTCTACCTACGCTACGACCCAAGACTTAGACTTCTTATTCAGAGCTATTACTCGATTACATGATCTTCCATTGTCTCTTCTCCTTAAACTACTTAGAGCTAATCCCATGGTCCATGGACCATGGGTATGTCTCTTACACTTGACTTTACCTTATAGAACTAAGGGCGAACTACCCTTTTTGACCCATAATACCTTCACGCTCCACGACCACAAAATGCGGAGTCTTTACAATTATATTACAAAATTTGACTTAAACATGGGCTTTTAGCCCCAAAACTACACTTGGGGGATCTCGCTCCCAACAAGTAGTCATTAGAAAGGGTCCTTTGCTATTGCGTGAAGGTGCTTTCTCTTTATTTGACAACATCCTCTCGTAGGTGATTTTTGATCTGTTTTTTATTGTATTGGGGCTTTTGTTGCCTAATTTGATTGCCTCCTGGTAGGTTTATGCTTTACATTTTTGTCCCTTAGATGGGCTAGGCAATGTGTAAGACCCTTAGATATCCTGCATAGGTAACACCATATATATATATATATATAAAAGGTTGTTGTTTTTTTAGTTAAAAGAAATGTATATTTGGAAAAAAATATTAATAATAAAAAAAATATTTGAAAACAAATTATTAAAAAATGTTTATGTTAAATAAATTATTTTTATTTTAAATATCGAATATAGAGGCTAACATATATATTTAAAAATATATATAATATAAAATATTTCAATGTGAATTATAAATAGGAAAATACTAATTAAATATTTCAATAATAACTATAAATAAAACATTCAAATAGGATGGAAAAGATAAATATTCAATATGCATGTTAAATAGTATATTTCACTATGAATTTTGTTTCTTATTGAAATTTAAAATATTATAATAATATGTTGTTTCATATAAAAAATATAATTTCTTTAATGGTTAATATGGATTTGATATACCCCGATCGGGGTGAGAGGTGGAGGGCATACCCATTAAGAGGAAAATTATGACAAGTATGTACAAAGGCAGCGCCACTACATCCCACACGCTCGAAGCGCAGGGCATGGTGGCGGTCCGCATGATGACGATAAGATGGAGGAAGGAGGGTGGCATTCACATGCATAAGATATGGTTGACAACAAAGAGGGTTAGCAAGGAGGAGGGAGATCACGAAGAGGAGACAACAGTGAAGGTGGTGCAACATTATTCGGAAGGAGAAGAGACACAATGATCCCAAGCACTGCTTAACGAGTATGTTCTTTGCATGCACTTCATTATGCTCCCCACATTTGGCTTATTGAATTGGGATTGCCTAGGGGCATGGGGCTGGGGAGAGAGAGGAATTGGGGTGGTGGGAATAGCTGGGAGGTGAAGGGTGGCGAGATTCATCGCAACTGTAGAAGTTATGCAAGGATATTACTTCGCTTAGGCACTGCATTCTTGTGCATGGGGTCTATTGGGGTTTTGCTTCGCTTTGGCATTCTACTCTCATGCATGGGAATCATAGGGATGGGGAGGGAAGGCTGCTAGTTGAGTGAACCTTGTCTGCTTAACAAACCTAAGGGGAAAGGGTAAGGTATTTTTTAGTGTCTATGAGTCAGCAGTGATCAAATGTACTCTTTCTGTGTGGTTGATAGGGTCATTAGGTCAAATTGTTATATTTTCAAATAAAATTTGATCATTGGTCAATGTTTAGGTCATTACTACTCCCTCCATATGCATGGTCTTGTCATCACTCCTTGTGATGAGCCACCAAAAGAGTGTTTTGGTCATCATAGAAGGCCAACATATCATTATCATGCATACTACAAAGGCTCAAAGGTCTTTAACCATGGTCTTACATATGCATTTGGTGTCATCATTAGGTCATGTAATCATAAGTCACAAAGGATTTATGTCACCACCATAGTCATCATTAAGGGATTTAGCAATTAGGGAAAGGTGTTCTCAAAATATTTCAAAGGTACATATGCCACTCAATAAAGATGTAAATTTTCCTAATTAAGTTACAAAGATGCAGTACACTATCCTTTCATTTGATTTCTCAAAAAGACACGTGATGTCACTCCATGACCAAAGAAAAAAATTGAATTTTGAGCTATAAGAAGACCATCCAAGCATTATGATTCTTCATTTCATCTTCATTGAGCACTTCTCCATCACAGAGCTTCATCTCAGCCACCAGGGCATTGAATTTCTTCATTAAAATCCTTACCTACCTAGCTCATTGTGCTTCTGGTGCCTTCATTGCATTTTTGGAAAAGGAGGCAAATCTAAGCATCCAAAGGGTTTCATTAAGCATTCAATAGATTTCAGGGACTCAAAATGAAGTAAGTTAGCCTTTACTACCTCTCTCATGCAGTCATTTCCCTAAAAACTCAATGAAAATCCCTCTCCTAGGGCTTCGCTACGCTTTTGTTTTCTCTAAGTTTTTGCTTCATCTCAGTCATAAAATCCCTAGTTTTTCTACTCTGTCACCCTCATACACACCTTATTACCTCCCCCGACCATTTCCCATACCCATTCCCTTCATCTCCCCCATTTTCCCCACAAACCCTAACCCATGCTACGTTTTTGCCAAATTCTAGGTTAGGACTGTGTTTTTGAGTTTTTTCCATCTCCCCCTCACCCATTTCAAGGGATTCCACTTACCTAGCCTCCCTAACAGTTACCCATACCCCCTATAATTTTCTCACAAATTTCCCATACCTATTCCCCTCATCCCTCACTTTCCCATAAACCCTAGCCTATGCTACAATTTCCTAGGCTAGGACTGTGTTTTTCAGTTTTCTGCCCCTTCCCCTCACTCAGTCCCAAAAATTTCACTTCCCTACACTCCCTAACACATATCCTTACTCCCCAAATTTTCCCCAAAAATTTACATCACCCATAACCCCTTCATTCCATTCCCTAAACAAAAAGTAGTCCCAAATCCCCTGTTTTCCCAAATCAAACCCTATCCTTCCTCCTTATGAGCTAGGGTTTTACCATGGAGACTAGAACCAGTGATACTAAGAAGAAAAAGTACAAAGGAGGGAAAATTTCTAGGTATGAGCCCACTCAGGTCCAATACATCATGGCCTCAACTTTCATCAAGAAATCCTTCCAAGATGTGGGTTTCCTAGGTTTCTGTGAGAAGATTCAAGAAGTAGGTTCCAATGCCAAGTTGACAAATCTCCTTGCCACCAACTTCAGGAGGGATAAGGCTAGCATAACAAGGGTTGACTTCACCATTTCAACAGATGCCATTTCCATAGCCATTGGAATCCCTAAACATGGAGAAATATGGTTCAAAGGGATGGATCTAGATATTAAGAACTACACATCATTCTTCAAGCCACCCTACAAGAATGCTCCCAAACACATTTTTCCCTTCAGACAATTGCTTGACAGGTACACTCCTTTAATGAAGATGACCATGAATTACTTTACCTGTGAAGGTAAGTTTTCAAGGCTATACCAGTATCACATAAGACTACTCATGCATTTCACAACCATCAAACCTATTAACCTACCTCATTACTTACATAGAAGCTTGGTCAAGATGACAGAGAAGGTACAGAGCAAAGGGAAAGATCACCAAGCAAACCTATTTCATCATGGATTGGTCAAAATTATTGTTTTGCATCAATTGTCACAGATCAACTTATCTTGGGAGGCATTTATGTAGTCAACTTCTGTATTTCCTACTACTAGTCAACCTAGCAGTCAAATTTCACCATTGGAAAGATCACCAAGACCTCAATAAGTTGGCTCTACAAGCAAACTGGTGACAAGGATACATAGGGCAGAGGTGACAAAAACATATAGCAGAGGTAATAGGCTTGTGTTTGATCCTGACAGTGTAGAAAGAGTTCAGCCTCCTACTGTTGGACAAGAAGCATCAAGACATTATCATGATGCACCTTTTCATGAAGAAGAACAAGTACATTTTGATACTCACATGGCAGACCTAGAAGGGCATGAGAAAGACAAGTCACCTGAGCAAATCATCCAAGAGAAAGAGGCAGAAAACAGAGAGCTAAAGAAAACCCTAATCAAGCTAAAGAAGAGAGACAACCTTGATTTTATTGGTGATGCATCATTGATTGTCTAATCCATCACTTAGAAAGAAAAAGAAACAAGTTTCAAAGAATTTTGGTAAATTTTGAATTTTTGACAATTTGGCAATTCATGATGCCATAATCGCAGTGAGCTCACGCTGCGCTTCTTCTCAGAGCCTCAAAATGATAAATTTTTTGCATGGATGGATATATATGGGTTAGTGTATTGCATATATACACTTGGTTTTCCATGTCACTTCACATGTTGCAAGGAAAAAACTAAAAAAAACAACCTAAAAAACATGTTTCTGCCGCCTTTTTGGACCCCCCATTGCGCTTCTGGAGTAGTCCTGGTATAATTAATTTTTAGGTGTCTTTGAGAAGGTGTTTGAAGCGCTTGATGATTTTATTATGTAATAGGAATAATAATATTTCCAATCATACAACTTGCAACCCAAAACTCCTTTGGGAAGGCCTCCAAACACCCTCTCAAAGACCACGCTGCGTTTTTTGCAATTTTTGTTGTGCTTTTAGTGACCAACTTCAAACCTGGATTCTGGAAAAATGGAAAATTATTTTTGAGAACAGGAGGAATTTTTTTCTCATAACATACCTAAAAATAAAAACCTCTCTCATTTTTTGAATATACTTTATGGTTTTGGATATATTCAATCATCTTAGAAGCATATTGTTTTCAGAAAAATAAAACTCTTTGTTTTTCTTGTTTTAGCCATGATTTTGTGGCACGGGTTCCAAGAAAATTAAAATGAATTTCCAAAACCTGAGAGAGGTTATTCTAAAATAGAACCTTATCTACAAAAATTTCTTCCAGTTTTGTAATATGTGTTATGGTCAAAGAGATATCAGTTCATCTTTGACCGTTATTTTTCGTTGCGCTTTTGCGAGTACTTTTGGGTGAATGAAGTTCAAGATGGATTATAGGTGAATTTTTGCTAGTTTAGAGGTTCTAAGGTCTACTAAACATCCAGGGATATCTACAAAAATCCTCAGATCAACTTGAATATGCATAAAAATTATCCAAAATGGATTCACAACAAGTATGATGCACATCTGTGGAAGAGGCAAAACTTCGAGTTTTTTGAGTCAAATTTAACTTTTGAAGATTTAATTTGACCTCCAAGGTGTTTTCACTATGTAATTAATTGTAATGGAACTGGTAAATGTCAAATTTATGTAGATTCATGCTCATTAATGCTTGTAAAGTCAAAGTGAATCAACTAAGTCTAAACAGGGAATTAGTTTTTAACTTCCCTAGTTTTAGGTTTGGTTAGAGAGATTGATATAATCAGTTCCTAGGTTGATGGTTTCAACCCATGAGAGAGGGAAATGTAGTTTTTCATCTATATGTCACCTGATCTAAGTCATAGAGAGGCTTGGATGCTTGCGAGTGAGAGGCTTGGAGCTAGTGTACACTTTGCAGGAATAATACAAGCAGTTGCAACTATTAACTTAGGATTCTTGTGGTATGCTTTATGAGAGTGTTTTTTATTTGTTTTATCATCAAATTGAATATATATTTCTCCTTACTACCATATCTATTCTTTCTTGTGATAATCTCATAGGTGTTTAAGCATAATTCATAAGTTATATGCTTTGTTTTGATGAGATTTTCAGCTAGTGTTCTATTTCTTCTGATGAGTGAATTCATGGTTACATGCTCATTCTGATTCTGTATCTTTTCATCCTTATACCACAATGACAACCTAATTTTGTCACTAATCATACCTACCTTTCCCCATTATATCTTTGCAATTGATCATTTGAAACCCTAGCCTAGTTCCTAGATCTATGAGCTTCATCCAACAAACCCTAAATTCAAACCCTATTGAGCTTTGAATATCTAGCCTAAGATCTATCTTCCTCTCCAATCACTCATTGGCTATGAGATTATAGAGAGATCCCTCTCTGATTTGGTAGGGCTATATATCAGATCCAAAGCTGGTTTGAGGTTACCTTCATTGGTCTCCTTTCTCAGCCTTGAGACACTAAGGAGTGCTAATAGGAGTGACAATTGCTATAGAGTTAATTCCAGTCTGTGTCCTAGAATGATTCGCGAAGGCTAAGACTCAGTGGAGGTTGGGGGCCATGAGGGTGGACCTAAGGCCCCAAGGGGAGTTAGTAAGGGGGAGGGTGTCTAGGAAAGGAGTCCTCTGGAACTAGGGAATTAGTATGCAGGGAAAGTCAGCCAGGTTGGGTTCGGCTGGCGGCGGGAGCAAGGGATGGTTCGTAAAATAGGGGAGGGATACCTGGTAGAGGAAGGGGCTTAGAAGATGGGAGGTTGGGATGAGTAGTGACAAGAATTGTAGAAACAAAGTTAGGGGGATAGGGGAAGAGGTTAGCCAAAAAGGGGCAGTAGGTAGAAGGAGCGGGGCTCCTCTCGACTGTGCTTCTAGGCCTATGGGCGACCATGCAATTTGTGACTGAAATCGTGGCCATTATTGGCACAAGGTAAGGGGCATGTAGGGGTGTCTGGCATCTTGGGTGGGGGTATCTCATGCTCGGGGATTTGAACAAGTTGCATGGGGGGAAGAAATGTTGGATGAACAAAACCAGTAGCTTTCGAAAATTATGAAAATAACGGCTTGGAATTCTTGGTTGCTTATTCTCAAAGCAAGTAACTCCCCTTGGAGGAAGAAAGCGTTGAAGCTAGTTCTGGACCACCGTCAACAGTGGGCTAGAAGGCCCTGGGACAGTACAACAATGGCTTGTACAATGAAAGGCAAGGGCAAAGGCAAGAGACCGTGGGAGAGCAAGGTTGAGGCTGAGCCGAGAAATGCTGGAAAATGCCATGGGAGGAAACTAGTGGACAAACTTATCTAAGAAGCAGTGGCTGCATATGTGGGTGGTGTTAGCGCCTACAATTTCCTAGGCTTATGAGGAAATCGAAAAAGGTAACCTCGAAGCCACTTTTAGTTCAATAGCTAGCCCTAATGAACCAGAGAGGGATCTCTCTAAGGATTTGTTAATGAATAACTAAAAAGAAATAGGTTTTAGGCTACATATACAAGTCCAGTTTGAGTATTTGAGAATTTAGGGTTTTTTAATTTGCTGGACTAGGGATTAGAGTAGGTAATTAGGTCAAGGCCTCAAGTGTACAGTAACAGGCATAAAGAGGAGCTAGATATCAGTGTGTTATGGTGAACTTAAGATTTTATCAATGTAGTATAGGTCTGAGAGTTTAAGAGAACATAATGAGCATGTATAAGCATGAATTCATTAGTCATAGAAGAAAAGAAACACAAGCATGCTTTTCCACATAAACAGAGCTTAAATATAAGAATTATGTCTATATGACTGCAAGGAAAACCATAAGAAGAAGATATAGCATAAAAAGAGAGATGATTTCATCAATTAGAAACTTATCTGAAAGGAAACTAACACCATAGACTCACTGAACAAGTATTCCTGAAATATATCTGCAACTGCTTCTTGATTAGCTGTAAGAAAACATAAGGTACAAGCCTCTCCACAAAAGTCCAACCCTTCTCTCTGAATGAGAAATAATACATATAGACTCAATCAAACAGATTCCGCACCTTTAGGAGTCAAATTCCTAAGTGGTGGAACTGTTTCCAAGATTCCCTCAACCAACAAGTGAGAGTGAGAAGGTAAAAACAAACTATTCTCTTAGACTTTGATTTGAGTTTTGCTTCCTTTATGAGGCCTAATAAACCATAAACACAACATATCATGCCTATTTATTCATTATTACATCATATAAACCTCGAACTACTGAAGTTACATCATGAGTTTAACTTTGACGAAGTCAAACTAAAAACTTGAGAAATTACACAGTGAAATTTTTAAATAAAAACTCATAATTTTGTCATAAGCGTAGTGCCAACTTTGAGGCCACTTTTAGGTGTCTTTCGGAGGTCAAATTTGAAATATGAGAGAATAGTGAACTATCCTTTCCTATCTAGTTTCCATAACCTCTTGAAATGTTGAAACTGACCCATGGGAAGGCCTTCAAAAATTGATTCTCCCAAGGTGACTCTATACGCGCAGCGTCGATCTGAAAAAGGAGGCAGAAAGGTGATTTCTTGAGGGTTTTTTTTGCCTTTTCTACTTGTCAGAAACTCAGATTTTTGAGTGCCAATAGTCAAAATTGCATGTCGACGTCATTTTGAATATAAATATCCAAGCCATTTTCCATTTGGAGGTCTCCACACTAAACGCATCGTCCGAATCACTGCGTTTATAACTTACATTATGTTTTTAAAAACAGTAAAAAAACATGAAAATTTGAGAATGACAAAAATTTCTTCAAATCTTCTAAAAATTGCTTAGTGAAGCTATAATATGATATTATATGCCATGAGGAAGGCCTCAACAAGTAAATCAAGCTTCTCCTTGTCCTTTTGGCTTATTAGGGTTTCCTTGAGCTTCTTCTTCAAATGCTTGACCCTCATGTTGCAAATCATGTTCCCGGTCTGATAATGGTGGGCCATGTGCCTCAATTGTTGGTTGTCCCTGTTAGCTTTGTCAAGAAGCCACTATAGGTGACCATTGACATTACCTAGCCAATACTCTCTATATTCATTGATCTCCAAGGCAATTCTATCTTCAATGTCCAAGTCTTCATCTAGTAGGTTATGTTCTTTTTCTTTCTTCAATGCCCTTTTGAGTCCTTTAGTCCTTGGTTTCTTATTTCCAACTTGTTTTTCCTGTTCATCATGTTCAGCAGGCTCTAAAACTACTTTACCTTTGCCTCCTTGCTGCAGCACCTTGGATTTCTCTTTCTCCATGATTAGTTGTTTGGCCTTACACTGATTGTTTTCTCGCTCAAGGAAGGAAATGATGAATCTTTCCCTTGACATATTTTCCATGAGCTCTCTGATTTGAGAATCCTTCTCTTTGATAATTTGTTGCAAGTTTGAAGGTTCATCTTCTGCCTCCAAGTCAACTTATTCAAAGTCATGTTCAATTAGCTCCTTGTCCTATACCTGTGATCCCTATTTTGCTGATGTAGAAGGCAAGGCCCCTTCCACAATCTGTGGAGCAAACACTTGCCTATTTGTTGCAAACACTAGCCTAGGTCCTCTCTGATATGTCTTGACCTCTTTATCCTTTTTAGCCTTTTTTCTTTTCTTAACTTTCTTCACTGCAGTACTGCTAGAAGGTCCTACTTCCCTCTGAGACACTGATGATGGTGATGGAATAGGTCTAACAGGCTGAGCTGGTGGTGTAGTGAAGGTATCATTTTGAATGAAAGTTTCCCATGCAATATTTAACTGATTGAGGTGATGAAGGACAATTATCTCAATTAGAGAGTGACGGCCAAGACTATTCGTCTGATGTTCATATTCTTTATTTTGTAGAATGTAAGCCATCTTTTCAATGCTCCTGTACAAATAGTAATGGATGTTGAGAAATTTCACCCTAGTGAAATGCATAAGCAACCTGATGTGATAGGTGTACAACATGGAAAATATGCCCTCACAAGTGAAATATTTCATGATGATTTTCATCACGGAAGCAAATTTTTCCAAAAGGTGACCAAAAGGAAAAACTTTCTTTATGTCATTTTTGTATTGTGCCTTGAGAAATGGTTCATATTGTTGGGTATCTATATATTTGGTCTTAAACCATTTTTCACCCATATTGGGTATCCCTGTGGCTGCAACAATGATGTCTATGGAGATGGTGAAGGTTACCCCTGCAATGGTCACCTGGTTGTCTTTGAGATTTGAGATGAAAACCTTGGTCAAAATTGGATTATGCTTTACTCTTTGAACCATTTCACAAAAGTCAAAACAACCTACATGTTTGAAACATACTACTGTCATGGGCGAGGCCAACAACTCTCTAGTGTCTGCTGGTTCCAGTCTTAAAATTTTCCCTCCCTTCTTGTATTTTTTCTTGTCTTGACCTGTGGTATTTCCTTCGTCTTCTGTATCATTCCTTTCTTCCTCCATCATGCTTTTTTTGGGGGGGGTTTAAAAACCCTAGGGGAAAGGTGAAGGGAAAGGGAGTGTGATAATTGTGTTAGAGAGTTGGTATAGTTTAGGGGGGAAAATTAGGGAAGTGGGGA
Organism: Pinus taeda; assembly: GCA_000404065.3. Taxonomy (NCBI): domain Eukaryota; kingdom Viridiplantae; phylum Streptophyta; class Pinopsida; order Pinales; family Pinaceae; genus Pinus; species Pinus taeda. Next base: position 67,528 of record APFE030251887.1, read on the forward strand.
AGGGAATTACAGAGCTTAGGGAAGTAATGAAAGGGCAAAAGGTTTAGGGAGATAGGCATAGGGAATTTTACAGGGATGTGAGCTGGGAATGTAGATTTAGGGTTTTTAAGAGGAATGCTTGGGTATGAAAATGAAAGAGTATGTAGGGATTTAGAAGAATGGTATAAAATGATAAGGGAATGGATAGGGTGCAAGGAAATTAGGGTTTCAATTTTTTAAAGCAAATTCAATATTTGAAGGAAGATCCACACCACAAATTAAATCACCAGAGGAAGAGTGAGCTAAGAATATGCCACTTACTTACAAATGAAGCCAATTTATGTTGTCACGCTGTGGAGGCACCTGGAGATAAACTGACTTTGTTCTGGACAAAACGCAGCAACTCAGGGCAAAGTGTAGCACTTTCAGGGCAAAACACAATGTCCAAAGGCAAAGCGTAGCACTTTCAGGGCAAAATGCAGCGTCCAAAGGGAGAGCATAGCACTTTCATGGAGAAATCATTTTTTAGCTTAAAGAGATGGAGAGATCGATATTTTGAAAATGAGAATGAATGAGTTAGGCCTTTGAAAAGCTATTTATTTATGGAGAAATAAGTGGGAGCCCTAACTTCTTTCAAATTAAGATTTATTCTTCAAAACTTTGCAAATGGAAGTGGGTCCACCATAACAGTTATGACTTTGACTTGGACACTTCAGCTTCATGATTTTATGACGATATTTCATTTTAAGAAAAAAAACAAAAAAACAAAATCAAAAAACAAAAAAACAAAAAACAAAAAACAAAAAACAAAAAACAAAAAACAAAAAACAAAAACAAAACATGACTTTAAACTTTAATTACCAACTTGATCTCTACTATTCCTCATAAAATGAAATTTAACAGTAAAAAGACCAAATTTCAGGGATTAAACCTAACGACCTAGTGGTGACCTAACATAGGCTTATTAGGTGAATTATGAACAAAATGATTATGGGACTCTACTAACAATGATTTGACTTGACCAAGATGGTATCCTATGACCATGAGACTGAAAGGAATAGTAGAGATTGACCTTCCTAACCGGTGATCAATTTTTTTTATTGAAAAACCTCTTGAAACTATAAAAAAATTGACCTGAAACCCTAAAAATAACTATGAAAAGCATATTTGATCGCAGGTGATTGACATGACTGATAGGCACTAACAGGTGGCACCGGAGAGGAGATTCAACGGCTCATCACCGAGTGGGAGGAGGACATCAACAGATATGCGAACGCAGGGGCAGTTATTGAGAAATGGCAACAAGAAATTCTAGTTTGATTTGTAGTTAAATTAAACTATGAATTAAAATCAAATTCTATTCTCACAACAACTTGTAAATAGTTAATTAAGTTTAGTTAACTTAATTAGCTTAGAAATTTCGAATTAGAAGTCTTTTTGTAGTCATGTATATGTTCTCCCTAAGTTTTAAGGGTCTAGTATGAGTTTAAATTGAGTTGGAAATTAGATAAATCATTTTACTGGGTTAAGTTAAGTTAAATTAGTTCTAAATTGTTTTTGAAACTAATAGAGGACTAACATTTAGTTGGTGCACTAATGCATCTATTAGTGCTACTCCAGTTAACTGAAGATTTCCTCGTGAGAAACTCATGCATGTCAGTTCAGAGAAAGACCCAGTTGAGACTAGAGTGCAGGGGCAGTGTACTATCAATGGTATTATTTACTGGAGTGTAAATATCATGCATGCATCAAAGACTGGTCCTATGCTTGGATTGTGCAGTTTTGAAAGCATGAATTCCCTTTAAATACATGGTATTCATCCTAGGAATTACGTAAGAGATTAGGAGCTTAAAGAGCTATATAGTTGGCTAAGTGTTGGCCAAGAGCTAGCTTGTGAGCTAAGAGAGTTGAGCATACCTGTGCGGAATTGTTCTAGTGAGATCAAGATTTATATCTTCACTCATATTTCTAATTTAATGCAATACATATAGGAGGGGTTTTGAGCAGTGGCTTTCCCCAGATACATCCTTGTGTTATGTGCCATTGATTTATCTTCTTCTTGTTCATATTGTTTTCATTGATCTATTGGCTTCTGCTGGTTGAAAGTAGAAGTAGATTCTTGTCTTTTGCTTTAGTACGTTGCATGAGCTTATGAATCTACAAGATTTTCTACATGGTATCGACATTGAGAACAATATACTAGAGGAGATTTCGAAGTTTTGATTTTTTGGGTTACAGGTGAGATTCGAATTTGCAATACATACTTCAGGATTGGCGGATGGCGTTCTACAGTTTACGGCTCAAGTATGCCTTAGAAGGCAACTCAAATTTTATAGACTGGAGGGACAGAATGGAGGCTGTGTTAGAGGATAATGGCTTGAAGGAATTCGCTGATCAAGAAATTCCTAATCCTGGAGCATCAGATGCACAGAATTTGGCTGAATGGAAGAAGTGTGTGGCAAAGGCGAGTTACATAATCCTTAAGGGAGTTCGAGACCACATTGTATCGAGTCTCCATGGCAAGGAAACTACATATGCTATGTGGAAAGAATTAACAAACTTATATCAGAACAAAAGTGACCAAAGGAAATTGACACTAAAGGACAAATTTCGAAAAATCAAAATGGAGAAAGGTGAGACTATTCCAAAATACTTTACCAAGTTCACTCAATGTCATGATGAACTTGGAAGTGTTGGAATCATGGTTGTTAAGGATGATATGGTGAGTCTTGCTCTTATAGGACTTCCAAAGAGTTGGCATAGTTATCTGGACTTTGTTAATGGTTGGGAGAAGCTGCCGGATTGGAAACGACTATGGTCGGATTTGATGTAGGAGGAGATCAGGAGGAACACCAGGGATGGCTCTTCATCAAAGACTGATGATGAAGAGAATTGTGCCTTAGGGATTAAGGTGAAGAAGGGGAAGGGAAAACTTCCTATTCCAAATTAGATTCTTATCATAGAGGTAAGAAGAAATTCATGATGAAAGTTTAGTGCTTTCATTGTCATGAGCTGGGCCATTTTGCTACAAATTGTCCTCTCAAGAAGTCCAAGAAGAAGTCCTCAAGAGGAGCAGTAGGTGAGGCTTTGGCCTCTCAATTCGAATTGGACTTTTCCCTCATTGCATGCATGTTGTCATTAATGATGGGAAGTGTATGGTACTTAGAAAGTGGAGCTTCATTCCACATGACTGGCGACAAATAGTTATTCAATGACTTGGAGGAGAAAGATCTCTAGATGCATATCGAGATGGGTGACGATGGGAAGTATAGTGTTAGTGGATTGGGCACGATTACTTTCAGGGGGAGCATGGGGCTCCACTCAACTTGAAGAATGTTATGTATGTGCCCGGGCTGAAGAAGAACTTGGTATCCATTTCCATGCTTGAGGATAGAGGCTATGATTTGATCTTCTTGAAAGGAAAGGCGTTCCTTCGACACATAGCTATGGGTAAAGTAAAGAAGATAGGGATTCAAGTGAAGAATCTCTATAAGCTAGGGGTAGAGGAGTGTGTTGATTTGAGCACAAAAGCATAAAGGGTGCATAGCTGAGATGTTAACGAGTTTTGGCATAGGCGATTGGGCCACTTGCATCATGGAGCTTTGAAGATATTGCAATAGATCTCTATCGGTCTTCGCAAAGGTATGCTTGAGAAAGTTGATACATGCAAGGGGTGTACTTTGGGAAAATACACCAAGTCTTCCTTTCACGACAAAGATAATCGAGCAGAGGCTATTCTAGAGTGAGTCCATTCAGATGTGTGTGGCCTATTCGCGACAACATCCAAGACCAAACGCATGTATTATGTTATATTTGTTGACGACTATTCTTGTAAATGCTAGAAATTTTTCATGCATGAAAAAGTATCAAACTTTCACAAAGTTTTGTGAGTTTAAAGCATTGATGGAGAAAGAGTTGGGCAAGAAGGTTAAAGCTCTACGGAGCGATACCGGTGGTGAGTATGTCTCAAATGAGTTTAAGAACTTCTGTGCAATGGAAGGGATTAAACGGGGGTTAACAACACCCCATAACCCTCAACAGAATGGGGTGGCTGATAGGAAGAACAAAAGCATAGTAGGGGCAGCAAGGGCGATGTTGCATGATCATGGCCTACCACTACACTTATGGGCTGAGGCATGCAACACAACAGTTTATTTTTAGAACCGTAGCCCACATTGGATACTTGAGATGAAGACACCAGAGGAGGCTTATTCTTGTAAGAGGCCAGATGTTGGTCACTTCAATATTTTTGGGTCATCGGTATATTGCCATGTGACCAAAGATGCACGGAAGAAGCCTGGGCCTATAATAGAGTTGGGGATATTTGTGGGGTACGCTAATACACCTCACAAATATCAGGTCTACTTGTCGACCAATAGGATGACAGTGGTTCACGGGGATGTCAGATTCAATGAGGAGAAGACCATGCAAGTTTCCCTTGAGAGGGAACTTGATCTACAAGCAGATGGTGAGCTTTTAGCTCCCAAGGTTAAGGAGCCACAGATTGATGTGGAGTAGCCACATGCAGAGGATCTGGGAGTGGAGACATCCACTCAGGTAGAGTCTTCCAAAGAGGGAAGAAAGCGCACCAGAGAGGCTGACAGATTGTTGGATGATACACAAGAGAATGTGGGAGCACCCACTTCTTAGTGCAGACAGAGGAGGTCACTTGAGAGGTACATAGGATACATGGATCTTATGGGTAAATGTGTTATGACAGAGCCATCTTCCTTTAAGGAAGCAATGCAGCAACTGAATTGGGTTAATGGCATGGTGGAGGAGTATGACTCCATACTTCGTAAAAATGTTTTGGATGTGGTCCCGAGACCGAAGGACAATTCAGTGGTGAGCTCCAGTTGGCATTACAAGGTAAAACAAGCTGCAAATGGTAGCATGGAGAAGCATAGGGCTAGATTTGTGGCCTGCGGCTTTTCACAGGTAGAGGGGATTGACTATGATGAGATCTTTGCTCCTATTACAAGGTACTTGCCTATCAGATCTATATTGGCACTATCAACACAGATGGGTTGGAAGATACATCTGATGGATGTGAAGACAACCTTCCTTAATGGTATGATTGAGGAAGAGATGTACATAGATCAGGCTGAAGGTTTTGAGACCTTTGACTGTGAGTTGCATGTGTGCTAGCTCAAGAGAGCATTATATGGGTTGAAGCAAGCACCTCGTGCTTGGTACATCAGGATAGATAGCTACTTCACTGGGTTGGGCTTCACCAAGAGTGAAGAGGACGCAAACATATACCACATAGTAGTGGAAGGTCAACTGTTGATCATTGTACTTTATGTTGATGATCTCATACTAACAGGTGATGATAAGTTGATCAAGTCTTGCAAGGAAGACCTTGCAAGAGAGTTTGAGATGAAGGACATGGGGCTCATGCATTACTTTCTTGGCATGGAGGTATGGTAGGGAGATGGGGAGTTATTTTTGTCTCAGGGCAAGTATGCCAACGAGATACTTAGGAGATTCCGCATGGAGAGCATCAAACCCATGGAGACTCCTCTAGCGGGTAACTGGAGGAAGGAGGATGTTACTTCGGGAGAAGTAGTGGAAGTTATTATTTAAATGCAGATTGTGGGTTCACTCATGTACTTGGTGAACACATGACCGGATATGTGCTATGCAGTTAACTAGCTTAGTTAAGCGATGGTTAGGCCTACCAAGCTATATTGGAAGGCAACAAAGCATGTGTTGAGATACCTCAGGGACACTTCTCAGTACGAATTATGGTACAAACAGATAGAGGGAGTGTAGCTTCAAGGCTTCACCAATGTAGATTGGGCAGGGAGATCCGACATGAAAAACACATTAGGAGGGATCTTCAATATTGGGTCAGCGACAATTTCTTGGTACAACAGGAAATAGAGATCGATTGTACTCAGTTTGGTAGAGGTAGAGTACATGGCTTCGAGTCAGGAAACATGTGAGGCCATCTCGACGAGGAAGATCATGGTTGGTTTGTTTGGTCAGCAGATGGATCCAACCGTGGTTTACTGTGAAAATCATAGTTATATCAAACTCTCTGAAAATCCAATTTTTCATGATCGGTCCAAGCATATTGATATCCGATATCATCATCTCAGAGATTGTGTATTGAGGTAGATTATGTTGTTAGAGTACATTCCACAGAGGAGTAAAATGCTGACATTTTGACAAAGGCATTGTCAAGATGTAAATTTGAGTTCCACGGAGACAGGATCGAGGTAGTTGATAATGCCTTTCTTGTTGAGAAGGAGTGTTGAGAAATGACAACAAGAAATTTTAGTTTAATTTGTCCTTGAATTAAACTGTGGATTAAAATCAAATTCTGTTCTCATAGAAACTTGTAAATAGTTAATTAAGTTTAATTAACTTAATTAGCTTAGGAACTTCAAGTTGAAAGTCTTTATGTAGCCATGTATATGTTCTCCCTAAGTTTTAGGGGTCCAGTTCGAGTTCAAATTGAGTTGGAAATTAGATCACTCAATTTATTGAGTTAAGTTCAGTTAAATTAGTTCTAAATTGTTTTTGGAACTAATAGAGGAGTAACAGTCAGTTGGTGCACTAATGCGTCCACTAGTGCTACTCTAATTAACTGAAGATTCCCTCTTGAAAAATTCATGCATGTCAGTTCAGAGAAAGACCCAGTTGAGACTAGAGTGCAGGGACAATGTACTATCAGTGGTATTATTTATTGGAGTGTAAATATCATGCATGCATCAAAGATTGATCCTATGTTTGGATTGTGCAATTTTAGAAGCATGAATTCCTTTTCAATATGAGCTATTCATCCTAGGAATTATGCAAGATATTAGGAGCTTGAAGAGCTGCAAAATTGGCTAAGTGTTGGCCAAGAGCTAGCTTGTGATCTAAGAGAGTTGAGCATACTTGTGCGGAATTGTTATAGTGAGAACAAGCTTTGTATCTTCACTCATATTTCTGATTTAATGCAATATAGATAGGAGGGGTTTTGAGCAGTGGCTTTCCCTTGTTATGTGCCATTGATTTATCTTCTTCTTGTTCATATTGTTTTCATCAATTTATTGGCTTTCGCTGGTTGAAAGGAAGTAGATTCTTGTCTTTTGCTTTAGTACATTGCATGAGCTTGTGAATCTACATGATTTTCTATAGCAGTGGACGTGGAAGAGTGGAAGGTCCCAGTTCCTGATCCGAGACACACTCGCGACAGTGAAACACAATATAAAAAGACTCTACACCTGTATTGGCTGTTGAAATGCTTCTCTGGGAAGACGATGGAACAAATCTAGATGACCGCCATTAAGGACTTTCTAGACTACAAGCATGACTTTCAAAAGATCCAAGCCCAATTGCAGAAACAAGATGGTTGTCTGGGCCAAATCGAGAAAAAATTCTCAAGCACGTTCTTGTTGACCGAGCTGCCTGGATCCAACACGAAAGACATGGCCCCAGGTTCCTCGACCTCAACCGATTAGGAGAACTAGAAGGATGAAGTCATAGTCTTTTTTGCTCAAGTTTATACGAAGTAACATTTACTTTCCAGTTTGCAGTTGTTTATATATATAGAAAGACAACTCATGGTTGTGGACATGATAATCAAGTATAGATAGCTTGGATAGATAGACTAACTATTTTTTGCTACTAGATGGCATATAATGCGGTTAGGTGGTCAACGAACATGGTTTCCCAATGGGCAGGTTGAGACCACCTAACCAGGCTAAGTGGTTGTAACCTGCTTGCATATATTATAATGAAAAAGAAGGATCTACCAAGTTTAACAAAAAAATATGAATTTGATATGTAACATTTAAAAAGAGCGTAGTCTAACTTATAAACGAAATGACCTTTTTCACTACATGTTTTATGGTTAATTTTAATAAAAATTCTACAAAGATTTTAAAAAACTTGAGTTTAAATTGTTTAATGTGCATAATTCGAGTGCCCTTGGGTTTTGAAGGCGCTGAATCCATTTATGCATTCAAAAATGTATTTTAAACAACAACAAAAACTTGATATTATATTGTCGGATTTTAGTGAATTTTGGTGAAGAAAGCTATTTCGTATATAAGTTAGACTAAACCTTTAAAAATGATTAATAATGAAATAAATATTTCAAACCAAATAATTAAAATGTATATTAATATTTATGTCAAATAAATTAATTTATATATTAACTCTATTTATATATAAATAAAATAATTTAAAACAAAATATTTATTATAGTTAAAATATTTAATAATTTATTAAAATAAATAAATATGTTTAATTCTTTTATGGTTAAACATGAAATTGAGATATACAATATAATGAAATGAAATGATATTTTAACATCCACAAGACTAAAAATAGTCCGTGGGACCATTAGTTCTTTGCTTTTTGCCTTTTGCAATTCAATCTTTTCTTATTCAAATTGATGATGAGCTAACTCAACCTTCCAACAATCCCCTCGCTGAAAAGACAATGCCAAGAAACCGATGCTAACATATTCCCATAACTTTCTCTGATGTCTTTGAATGCATCACATTCTAAAATGAAATGTTTTTTCGATTCCACGGTTCTAGATGTGCAGAATGTACACACATGTTATTCCCAAGTTTGTTTAGGCCTTTTCCACCGTCCCGTTTCACACCAAAGTTGATGCGAGTTGGTTCTTAATTGAGCAATAAGAACCTTTGCCCTCCACATAACGCTAGCTCCAATGAAGTCCTTTTATTGTAGATCACACATAGGGTTCAATTCCTCAATGCAGTACTTCTTCTTTCTACCCAACTCTTTCCCCATACCTGTTTATGAAACTTATCCATAACAAAATTCTTTAGCTCCTTGCTATTTGTGGGATAAACATTGAGGTAGATATTATATTTTTGCATCCATGTGTAGTTTTCTTTCATCCATGTTTTCCTTCTTTCACTCATGCCTTCGTTGAAGATAACATTAGGCCATCTACCTACTCCCATTTGCTCAATTCTTTTTAGATATCTTATGAGCCGCACCATAACAATTGTTTTCCAATCCCATTTGCTCAATTTTTTTTGGACAAACTAGGAGTCCAAAAAGCACTTTAATCGTTTTCCAATCCCATAACTTTGTCTCTCTACATCTGTTTTGAAGAACATATAATGCTTTCTACCCTCCTAAAATTCTCTTCTTTTTGCAGTCCTCCCAATTAAGTTTGTTGTTGAAATCAATCCCGAGGTACTTGTACTCATTTACTTCTTCAAGAATGTTGCCTTGAAAGAAGAACATATGCTGGCTTTGATTCATTTTATTAGAGAAAATCATTATTTTGGTCTTGCTAGTATTAACTTGTATCCCAAGTGCTCTACAAAAATGCTCAAGGGCATATAATGACAAAATTCTCAAATATTTGAAATATTAGAAAGATTTCAAAATCTGCAAAGTTATGAACTAATTAAATTATATAGAAATCTTTATCAAGTGTTATATTTCGAAAAAAAATCATCCTAATATCATTTTACTATCTATCTTAACTACAATGCCATTTAGGAAAGTACGCTTATTTATTATAGGCTTACTCATCACTGTTATTTAAGGAAAACCACACCACCTAAAATTACCTTGCTAGTAATTTATAAAAGAGACTTTTAACATATTCCTTACATAAAAAAGATAAATTCTTAACCAAACATAAACAATTTGTAAATATACTACAAGCAAATTATTTATTATTATTAATATACTGTATCATTGACCTATTCTATAAATATATGCGGAAAATCTTTTTATATGTAATTGTGAAAATCATACCTGCCTTAAATGATCGACAATATTTCGAAAATACACAAACTGCAAGTCCGTTTCCAGCCGAAAAATAGAAAACGTGCTAAAAATACTTAGCAAAAAATAATCCTGTAACGGAACAGTATTACCAATATTATATCCTTCTTTTCATTGAACTAGGTTTTGGTTTTGGTTTGCCCAAAGATAAATGGCATTAAATAACAACAGTCCAAATCGTATGAATGTAAAATAGTACAGCGTACTTTCGATTGGCCAACTCTCTGAGATTCGATCTATGACACAGTTTACTCCTTTCAAGAAATCTGAAAATCTTACGGAGCGTTCAAGTAATGGCTGGATGTATTGGGTACTGTCAGAATCGAAGTCAAATCAAGGTTTATTAAATATCGGTTTCCTATTTTTACAGTCGCAGATGCTAAGCTTAAATGAATATTTAGTGCAATTGGCATGCAACCTGGACTTTCTATGTAACCTGGACTTTCCTCAAATATTCTCTAAACATTTGGCATGCAACCCGGACCTTTTCAAACCCTTGACATGCAAACACTCACTCAGGCAGAGTCGAGTCTAGTCCTGAGCATGGCCTTTTTTAGTCTGATTCTGAGCATCGCTTTATTTAGACTTTCTTTTCGTGTATGGTCTCAACTTGCTTTGTGTGAATGGCTTGAATATGTCAGTGTCATAATTTCCACCTTAATGGGCACAAATAAAGGGAAAACAATGCAGGTTTTGCGGCAATAGAAGATCGTCTGAGAATCAATGGAATGAGAGAGCGCATTCAGCATCATCATGGTCAACAAAGTGAAAACAGGCTGGAGGGAAACATGCAGGAATATGTAACGTAAATGGGGTTTACATTGGACACTTAGTGTATTTTGTTGCTTCTCTTACCAAAATGATGAACATCATTCCCTCGCTCTCTCTGAGGTGAAGGCTAGGCAGAAGTATGGGTCGACCATAGCTTTGAGATTCAGATTCAGAATACATGGCACCCTCAAAGCTTAGAAGCAGACATAAGCTCAACATGAACCATTTAATAAAAGAAGGAAAGCAGCAGCAGCAGCAGCAGCATCAGGAAAATAAGGGTTACTTTCCCTTTTCTTTAATGCCAATGCCAGGCAGTATGAATAGCAAATACTTAATATGTCTTTCCATGGCAGTGAATGTCTGTCTTCTCACTATTTTGTTATATGAGAAAAATTACCATCCCATTACAATACCCAGAAGCTTGTGGGGAAAAGGAAAATCATTGGTTAATAACAACTTATGTGTGTCTCCACAAGAAGAAGACAAAGTAAACACAGCATGTGCAGTAAATGATCTGAGGCATAATATTTCAGTTGCTACTGAAGGAGGTCACGCAACATGCTCTGGCAATGGCTACTATGTCAGTAATTCTCCTTCTGTGCCAGCTTTAAGTGGTGGTTTCTGTAAATGCCACGCTTGCTTCACAGACCGCAACTGTTCCACTCTTGTCTCCGACTGCGTCCTCAACGTTGACCAGTAAGTTTTCTTAGTCCCTTCTGTACTTGTTTCAGTTTTTAAGTGAAAATGGCAATTTGCATAGCTTCTAGGTCTTCATTTAAAGAAAATTTTAAACCGACTCTTGGCGGTAGGAAGCATAAAAATACAGGGATTCTTTGTCGGACCATTTGGATATCGATTGTGAAAAAGGTATATTCATTAAGAGTCTGTGTTTACTTCGAAAGTAATCACCATTTTGTTGTTTCTACGAGTAAGTTCTAATTGTAGAGCTATAAGAATATGCGCGTTTACAAGGGTGAAGGTTTGATGGGCCCTATGCTTTCAAAACTAGTTTGAGTGATTCAACCCAGTGAAACAAGTTACAAACCTATGTTTTGAGCTCAAAATTTGCAAATATAGCCCATTCGTCTGTATGATTTCTTGTATTCAAAATCCAGTCGACTGCTTGTTTTGGAATTTGATAGATACACATGTGCGTTGAATTCTTCCTGTTGTTTCTAATAAAGAATTCTAAGTGATAAATTGGGGGCATTGAATGCAATGCAGTGGAGACCCGACAATGTTTGAATCATTTTGGATCAACACCGGCCAAAAGAGTACGACTGTGATTATGGGTTGGCAGCGGATGAGCTATTTTTCAGATGTGGGAAATGTATGCTGGTTTTTAGAGCCAGAATTAGCAAAAGAGATCAGATCTCTGCACAGTCTTGTAGGAAATGCCGTAACAAAAGGCCGCCATATTGTGGTAGGTACAGGTGCAACGCAGCTCTTTCAAGCTGCACTGTATGCACTATCACCCCCAGGTCGTTCCAGACCAACAAATATTATTTCTGCCGCACCCTACTACTCGGTAAGTTCATGCTTATTGTGCAAGCCAGGATTTGAGAGCTTACCAAGTCATTTTTGGCTATATTGTTTCTATTTGTCTTTTTACTAGTTGTATATTTAACCATTGAATATGCATTGCAGTCTTATCCAGTGGTAACAGACTATTTGAAATCAGAGATCTACAGATGGGGTGGTGATGCATGGGCGTACAAGCAGACCTCAGATGAAGATTACTACATTGAGTTGGTAACTTCCCCTAACAACCCTGATGGGTTTACCAGGGAAGCAGTTGTAAAAGGGTCTGGACCAGTTATATACGATTTAGCCTATTACTGGCCACATTACACCCCCATCACTGCTCCTGCAGATCAGGATCTAATGCTGTTCACGGTATCTAAAAGTACAGGTCATGCAGGAAGTCGGATTGGGTAAGTAATGTTGATTCTTTTACAATTATATGCAATTTGCTGTGCTACCTCTTCTTTCTCACTTGTAACTTGAATGTTGGCAGACCTTGTACTCTGTTTCTCTGGGTCTGTATGTGTATGCTTGTTTTTGTGTCTATGTGTGTGCTCAATGGCTTGGAGTTTCACCGGTACTTCTGCATGTCATGTAAGTTATGTATATTTCAAGTGGGTCTATCTGTCTGTCAAAGTGTGGTTGGGGCATTGCTATGCTAAAAAGTTAAAAACCCATGTTCAAAGTTCCTTTTGAATAAAAAAACATTTCTCAGCAATACATCTTTGTGTGTGTGCATGTCTTATGATCCTTCTTGGTGTAATTGTGCATCAATCAACCATATTCTGTCTCTATACTAGTTCTCTGAAATATAATATTTTCACAGTGGTTTTGATTTGAGTTTGGGAAGGAACTTGCAATACTGCTTTGGGTTTTGTAATGTTATTAGATTTAGTTGTTTGGCTGGAGTGTTGTTTTGATTACATTGACTGTTGGATGAAGGTGGGCTATTGTTAAAGATCTGGAAGTGGCTAAAAAGATGACAAAATACATAGAGCTGAATACCATTGGAGTTTCGAAGGATTCACAGCTGCGCGCCACTCAAATTTTGCACACTGTAAGCAGTAGTTATGCAGATGAGAATACATTTGACAGACAAAGAGATTCAAGCATAGAGCAAGAACATAGATTCTTTCACCACGGGTCTACTTTAATGTCAGAGAGATGGAATAGCCTTCGAGATGTAGTCAACCTCAATCACCGCTTCACTTTGCCTGTATTTGAGCCCAGATTTTGCAATTTCTTTGGTCGCCACACCACTCCTCGACCAGGTAAGTATCATTTGCTTCCACGACCAAAAACAACTAGACTACCATATCACTAGACTTATTTTAGGCAGTAAGAAATTGATTGAGATTGAAGACTCATATTTGAAATTATAAGTTCAAGTCAGCTTTTGAAAGAATGTTGCTTGGGAAGGAAGAGTCAATTTGAGATCAATGAATGTAGTTCAACTGACAATTAGTGGAATAATTATAATTTAAAATATGAGTGATTCTTGGCTTTGAAATAAAGCAATGGTAATGCAATCCAGCAACTCATGTGTGAGACTACACAATTGAGCCATGCTTTGGCATTGATTGCTCAATCTGCGAGGTAAGTTAATTGTAGAAATCGACACCACCTATCTAATGTCATGCTTTAAAGACAAAGAAATACTATTTCTTATCTATCTAATCAACTAAGGGATTTAGAAACAGAGAGGAATGGATGTAAATATTTTGAAAATGAGACTGATTATATAGACATGAACATAAAGACTTGTATTGTAAAGAAGAAATGAAAAATTTGTTAAAGAAAAAATGGATGGTGGAACTGAGTTGATGTCTCTATTGTAAATGGTTGAAATGAAAATTCTTGGCAAAATGGACTAATTACTCTGACCTTCTGTATCATTGCAGCTTTTGCATGGCTAAAATGTGAAGGAAAGGAGGATGGAGATTGTGAGAAGCTATTGAAGAGCAATGGAATCATCACACGCAGTGGGAGGCATTTTGGTGCACCCCAAACATATGTGAGGTTGAGTATTATTGACAGAAACCAGACCTTCAATCTTCTGCTTGACAGGCTCTCAACTATTCATTGATGATTAGTTGAATCTCACCACTTCATACATGCATATTGCATACAATGCACATTTTGAGTTCAGTGGCTCTTTCTTGAACGCACACATGGTTGAATCTTCAAAAAAAGATGGGATACTTCAATCCATTGTGACTTTTATAGTTATAATAATCATATAATACATGTTATTTCACTAGAGGAGACAAATCTGTACAAGTTTTTTCAAAAATAGTTGTTACACAGTTTTTTCTTTCTTTGACAGACACCAGTCATAGACAAGATTTGTAGCACTACCAGACTTAAGTGGGTGAACACAATCATTTATCCATTTACTTATGAAAACACTTGCGTTAAGGCCAATTGCAACACGCCAAATTGGATTTTATGATTGATTTTGAAAAAAATTGCAGCATACCGAGAGGCGAAAATTCTAATATATTTGAAATCTTTGACAAACGATTATTTCATTAAAATAAGTTTTGACCATCCTTTGACAAACGATTATCTGCACTCCACCGTCACCATCATGGTGTGATGCCCTTCCTAGGATTGTGAAGAGAACAGCGCATACCATAATTATATAGCACATGCTACATGTTGAAGCATTTCATAGAAAATAGACAATTATATGCCATGTGGCTCTAAGTATTTCCAACGTATTGGGATTCGATAGGTATATATTATTTTGGCAAGGGGGCCAAACACTTTTTGGAACGAGGGTTATTAAATTTGGTCATCTCATGGCAACTTATACCGAGAGTTTTATGGGTTTTCTAAAGCACTGCTGGGCCTTTTTATGTTGTCAAAATCCAACCTAAATACAAGTTAGGAACGTTAATATCTGAACTTAGGACCAGCTTAGGACCATTCTCAGTTCGATCTCTGAATAATAAAATTAAAATTTGTTTTTCAGCCATGACCGTGATATTACTCGTAATATATATATTGACACCCTCTGGAGTCGTCATAGTGCTGTTATGATATAGGGACGAACCACTTGTTTCTCTGGAGTTTTTGCTATGGGTAGGAAAACAGCCAAGGTTTCAACACACTGTTGAATCGTATTGTATTACAGTTGATACCATGAGCAGAAATAGAATGTGGGCTTATGCCCAAACTTTGCTTCAGCATCTTATTTGGTAAATCAACGTCAGAATTCAATGGTTTTGTGTATGCTGATTGATTTGTTAACCAGGGCTAAAATGTTTGATGAGTTTATTGCAGTGTTTAATGTCCTATGTGGGTGTGGGTTTGGTCATTTCAATAGGAGTTACAATAATCTGTTGATAAGTTTGAAGAAAGTAGAGCTGTTTTCAGATTTTGACGTTACGATGGTATAGGAGAAAATTTCAGAATTGCAGATGGTCTCAGGGGAAAGTTGTGATAGTTTTGCTTGATTTGTGATACATGGATCATCTTCTTCGTGGCAGCCATGTCATTTTGTATGGGTTTATAATGTTATGTTGTTATTGAGAATGGAATTTTTGTTCATGCCTACCTAGGCTTTCATGATACTGTATTGAAAGTGTGCAGTTTTTCTTCATAATTTACAAATTTGGGTTTTGAGTTTAACCTCAACTTGTTGAAGGAACTACAGATGGTCAAGTTGTGATAGTTTTGCTTGATTTGCAATACAAGGGTGTTCTGTCTTTCTTTTTTGGTGGGGGGGCACCCATGTCACACACATTCAGAAGGTTGTGTTGTCAAAGATGTTTACTGGGAATGGAATTTCTGTTTAAGAATTGCCAAGCTTCATAACACTATTTTGGATCAATGCAGCTTTTCTCGTATACATTGGCGTCTTTTCCTCCATTAAATTGATCAGTATAGAGCATAGACAGTCCTCTTGTGGCCTCTGTGACAGAGTGTGGTTTCTTGTCTGATTGGGCAAAGTTCAGTTCTCTTGGTTGATTGAGTTTTCCCTTAATTGACTTGAGTAACCGATTAGGAAAGTCAGGGAGCATTGGGGATACTGCAGAAATAGGAGGTTAATGCATTGGATATAGGAAATAGCTTAACAATTTCTGTAGTTTAATGGTGTACTTCTTTTGAAAGCTTATGAGAGGAGAATATGATAGGCCAAAACCATCAATAATGCATAAGCAGACAGTGCAGACTCGCCAGCCCACGTTGAGAATGTCAGTGAGCCATCTCTAAATCAAAATATCAAAAGTATTCATTTGGTCATGGTTTACGGAACAAGGATGGCGATATTTACAGGTAAGCTCATTACTTTGATTATATATATATTTTTTGACAATTATCTTCCGTCTGATTTATCCTCTGCTTCTACTGCGTGAAATCACAAGGATTTTGCAATATAATGGGTGGCATCTCTAGTCTTTCCAATTCTTGGAGAAGGACAGTGGGATTCATGCTCTGTATTGTCTGTGTGTCTTCTCTCCTTACACTTTATTTGTCGATTCTGTAATAACCCTAGTTCCCTTGCACGTACATTTTCTTATTGGTTAGTGTGGTTATGTGATCATTTTATGCTATACAAGATAGTAAACATGCTATTTCACTTATGAACGCAAGGTTTGTATGCATAGTGGGTACTGGTCAATAAATATAAAAGAATTATACTTATTTATAGAGTTAATGTTATATGCCTTTCATTAGGAGGATGGATGCATTTGTCATACATGATTTATATATGGACATTTATGATTGTGTGACTAATGAGAAAATGAATACATGAATTCACTATGTACCCAAGGTTAACAAAAGATTTAATTTCCTTCGCTGCGAGTCTATGATGATAGTTATGAATCAGTTAGGGTTGACCCTAACCGATGGTGAAACCTAACTAACCAAAAATTTTGGAGAACAAGGGGAATGCAGGGGAGGGAATTTCGAAGAGGAAAAAAAGAAAGGAGAGTGTGTGAGCAAGAGAAGGAAGCACAAGGAAGAGAGCATGACTAGGAAGACAAAAAGCTTGGATAATGCAAGGAAGAAGTTAGCATTATTGGTTGCATAAGAACAGGTCTGGTCTTGCTGAAACGACATCAGAAAGGATACCACTGATCCTGTAGTATCACAGGTTAGTGCTAGAACTTATGGACAATTTTATGTTAATAAACCCCTCATATTCTTCATCTTCTTTGCTGAATATCGAATGTGAGGATTTTGCATTTAAAATTCTTTCGTTGTGAGAATTTTTATGTGCCTACAATCATTGTCACGAATGACTATGTGCTTACAATCCCTTCTTGTTTGCATTTTTGTTAATGTGGGGAGTAAATAATCTCATGTTAAGGGCTAGGGTCATACCAATAGTTTTAAGCCAAAAGACAATTCAAAATACAATTAGTTTCAGCTTGAGTCCACACTCGACTAACTTATTTTATTGTTAATCTCATTACAAATAGAGCACATATGCATTTCTACTCGCAAGCACATAGAACACGGGGTAACCCTACTTGGAGACGAACTCATGATTATAGGCGCTGTGACCAAGGGTGTACAAAATCCATCTCTGGAAACCATCCTTGATAGGCTTGTCGGATTTATGTGTTGGAAACTGCTTATAATAACCATCTTTGAGAGCAAAGGTCCTGAAAATCTTTCTTAATAAGAGATTGTCTTAATCTCGTGGGGTTCAAAACTCAGCAATACATTGTTCTGTGAATCAACATTGGCAAGTTTAGGGTGGGGACAAGACTTTGGAATCTCTGAGCAAAGTTAGGGTGGAGAATTATGTCCCTGGGATCCTTGATGTCTAAAGGTGGAAGCATTGATCTTTGGAGTCCCTTTTTGATCAAAGGGTGGAGACATTGATCTTTGGAGTCCCTTGCTGATCATTGGGTGGATATATACATCCTTGGAATCTCTTACTAACTGTGGGTGGGGATACATATATTTGGAGTCCCACATATATTGGAGGGTGGAGGAAGGAGAACAAGAACTTACCTTTGGAAACATTGTATTTTCAGCAGGGTGGAGGTGGGATAACTTGTGGAATCCCTGGCCTAAATATTGGATGGGTTTCAAGCGAGGGGGTGACACTTGCACAGCGAGTAGTTGTCAATGGTTGGGAGGTGATTATGAAACCTATCCCCGTGTCCATCTTGAGATGTTTTAACAATTGTGATGTGCAAGACTTAGGGTCCAAAATGGCAGAATGACATGACAAATTGTGTGTGTAACCACTACCCTCGACTATAACCATGAATAATAAACAATATTGTACAATAGTTGGCTTCTTGTCTATCTATTAAACTATTTGATGACCAAGGACACTCTGGTATGCCACGATCCCACGATCACAAATAAGATGCATAAAAATTATAGAGACATGATGGTTAGTCATATATATGTGGAAGTGCAACTTTACGCATGCAACCATTATATTAATTATTCCTAACTGCTTATGAATGGATACCAAGTGAAGTAAAGCCAATCCTCGATGGATGCAATCCATGTTGTTCTTCCTTGTACTTGTGCTCCACATATTTTATGGCAATTAATTATACACATCGTTGGTCTCTCATGAGTTTTAGCAGATCCTCTGATTTTGTAACAAGTGCTCAATGAGATTCTTCATTGTTTCCCTAATACCAATTGTTGCGCATTTTATCCACCTTAGTGTAGATTTTTCTTCATGGTAATGACTCTGTACATATCTTGGATAGGTGACCTTGCTTCCTAAAACCCTTTCTGAAGGGTATCATGTTAGTTTCCTCCCTCTTTTGGTGAGGAAATATTTTATTCAATGGTTCTGCACAGTAATTAATTGTTATAGTAAGGCCTGCAACTTGCCATGTTACAATTCCTTTTCCTATCTGAGTATGATTTGATCATGGATTGAAGTCCTAAATAGCCTAACAACTACCTTACCAACACTTAAGATAAAAGCTTGAATGCTTGCAATATTGCCTATGTTGTTTCTCTAAGCACTATTGGCAGGAGGTTGTGATTTGGTGCATTTCAGATTGTATTTGGAAGCTTGGGCTTTCTAGGTTGTATATGGTGGAGTTTACATTCTATGGTATCCAATGGAGGTTTTAAAAAAATCACACAACTACTTACCTAATCTAATCAGGGGTAAGATGGAAAACTGTGTTCTTGCCAAATGTTTCTTTTCTTGTTGGTTCCATAGAACTTAATTCTATTTCCATTCCCTTCATGTGCTATAATTGATGAGTTTGTCAAATGTGGCTCAAGGACGTTCTTTGTGCCGTGATAGATTTGTTAACTGGCAACTCACTTTGATGGATTCTGTGTAGGGAAGAAATTTATCTCAAGAGTCATTTGGAAGTGCTTTAGAATTTAAATAGAACGAGGTTGCATGATATGAATATTTAGTGCCAAATTCGATCATGTCATTGCTTTGTGGATACTCAATATGCAACTATAAACCTTAATACAATTTATAACAAAATGTTCAAACTACAACTTTGGATTACTTGCAAAGACTAAAAGTTGTGTTTAAAATTCATAAAAATGGAAGTGTTTGCAAAGTGGAAATTTCACGATTGCAAGAAAAGTGACTTCCCAAGTTCACTTACAAGAAGCTTGAAAGTTGCTTGGCACATGTGGATTAGATATGAAATATTTTCTCTTTCATTTCTGGATATCAATGCCATTTCTTGGGCTCGTATATGCCTGAGTTTTCTTTCCTCACAGGTCTATAGGTTAATAATAATGGTTATACGTAGTAGTTATATTTATTGGGTGATTTCAGTAAATGGTCGGTCTACTCTTTAGTTGGTACATTTCTTGCTACAGGATAAGAAACTATGATCAACCCTTGGAAACAATCTTGTACGGTTGAGGAATCAATTTGATCATTGTTTATTAAGTATGGGTTTGAACTAGTCTTTAGCTTAAATATTTTTACAAATGTACTTGAATATTGTTATTCCTGCAGGGGGGAGATTGGTTTAGATCTCTGGACTCTCTGCACCGAACACTGTTGTGCCAGTAGGGTGGAGATCAGGTTAGATCTCTAGACTCCCTAACCCTGAACATTATTTTGCTAGCAAGGTGGAGATCGGGTTAGATCTATGGACTCCTTGAACCTGAACATTGTTATGTAAGAAGGGTGGAGATCAGGTTAGATCTCTGGACTCCTTATACTTGAAAATTGTTGTGCTAGCAGGGTGGAGATCGGGTTAGATCTCTTGAATACTTGTACTTGAACACTGTTATGCTAGCAGGGTGGAGATCGGGTTAGATCTTTGAACTCCCTGTACCTGAATATTGTTATGCCAACAGGGTGGAGATTGGGTTAGATCTCTGGACTTCCTGTACTTGAACATTGTTATGTAAGAAGGGTGGAGATTAGGTTAGATCTCTGGACTCCCTGTACCTAAATATTGTTATGCCGACAAGGTGGAGATCGGGTTAGATCTCTGGACTTCTTGTATTTGAACACACTTATGTAAGAAGGGTGGAGATCTAGTTAGGTCTATGGACTCCTTGTACTGAAACACTATTATACCAAAAGGGTGGAGATCGGGTCATGTCTTTGGATTCCTGTTGTTAGGTCTCTATAATACTAGTGTATTCCCTTATTGTTATTGTTGTGCCCGTGTTGTCCCCGTACTGTTATTATTGTGCTCCATAGAAACCCACTATTATTATTGTTGTGCCCTTGCACTATTATTGTTATGTCGACTCTGATTATTGCTGGCATAACAATAATCAGAGCTGACATAACAATAATAGTGCAAGGGCACAACAATAATAATAGTGGGTTTCTATGGAGCACAATAATAACAGTACGGGGACAACACGAACACAACAATAACAATTAGGGGCTACAATGACAATAATAATGAGGGATTACACGAGTATTATAGGGACTTAACAACAGGCAATCCAAAAATATGACCCGATCTCTACCTTTTTGGTATAATAGTGTTCCGGTATAGGGAGTTCAGAGGCCTAGCTAGATCTCCACATAGAAACCTGAATATTGTTATGCCAACAGGGTGGAGATCGGGTTAGATCTCTGGACTCCTTGTATTTGTACACGCTTATGTAAGAAGGGTGGAGATCCGGTTAGGTCTCTGGACTCCCTGTACCTGAACACTATTATACCAAAAGGGTGGAGATCAGGTCATATCTTTGGATTGCTTGTTGCTAGGTCCCTGTAATACTAGTGTATTCCCTTATTATTATTGTCATTGTAGTCCCTTATTGCTTGTTGTCAGGTCCCTGTACTACTAGTGTATTCCCTTATTATTATTGTCATTGTGGTCCTTTATTATTGTTGTTGTGCTTGTGTTGTCCCCATATTGTTATTATTGTGCTCCATAGAAACCCACTATTAGTATTGTGTTGCCCTTACATTATTATTGTTATGTTGGCTCTGATTATTGTTGGCATAACAATAATCAGAGTTGACATAACAATAATGATGTAAGGGCACAACAATAATAATAGTGGGTTTCTATGGAGCACAATAATAACAATATGGGGACAACACGGACAAAACAATAACAATAAGGGGCTACAATGACAATAATAATAAGGGAATACACTAGTATTACTGGGACCTGACAACAAACAATCCAAAAGATATGACCCGATCTCCACCCTTTGGTATAACAATGTTCCGGTACAGGTAGTCTAGAGACCTACCAAATCTCCACATAGAAACCCAAATATTGTAATGCCAATAGGGTGGAGATCGGGTTAGATCTCTGGACTCCTTGTATTTGAACACGCTTATGTAAGAAGGGCGGAGATTCGGTTAGGTGTCTGGACTCCCCCGGAACACTGTAATACCAAAAGGGTGGAGATTAGGTCATATCTTTGGATTGCCTGTTGTTAGGTCCCTATAATACTAGTGTATTCCCTTATTATTATTGTCATTGTAGCCCCCCTATTGTTGTCGTGCCCATGTTGTCCTCATATTGTTATTATTGTGCTCCATAGAAACCCAACTATTATTATTATTGTGCTCTTACATTATTATTGTTATGTTGGCTTTGATTATGTTGTGACCCCTTAGACTCCTATATATAGAAATGAGGTCTTGTCATTTGTGGCATCCAATAATTGTTTATTTGTGTAATGTAAAGGAGGTTGCCCCCTCGAAGATGCTACTTTTGAAGTCGTTGATCTATCTCTTGTTGACCTAGGTTGTCATTGATGTCAATATGGCAATATTCTAGATACTAGAGGATGACATGAAGCCAAGGGGAAGCCGAGTAGATCCATGAAGAGACAGGAGCAAGGCCATCAAGATAGCCAAGCCATAAGCAAGAGGAGTTACCAAAGGAGGTCTTTGAAAGACACTGCCAAGCTAGAGGACCCACATTGGAGCAAGATGAGCCATATTGAAGGAGCACTGCATATAATACATGTCTAAGAAGAACCAAGAGGAGCTACAGGAGGAGCCATATATATATAATATATATATGCCAAAACAAAGTTATTGGAGCCATAGGAGCAAACAGAGCAAGTAGAGCAGAGCATATATATGCCAAAGAAGAACAGAGCAACAAAGGATGCAAACAACCATCAGAGCATAAACAAAGTCTATTGGAGCTACAAGAGAAGTAATATATGTCAAAGGTTCGGAATCCAAAGGAAGACCGATCAGAGGAGCATAGAGGAAGAGGGGAGGACACAACGAAAGAGCAGTTAACAGAGGAGTATTACAGCAGAGCAATATATAATATTGGAGGAGCCACAACAAGGCCATATGTGCATGCAAATATAGGCGGAGCAACATATATCATTTAAGTATGGACGCTGAAGAGCTATCGGAGGTGGAAGACTTGGACATATATGCATTTAACACTATCAGCGGCAAAAAACTATACATATATGGAAAATACACTATCGAGAGCAGAAACACTGAGTTGTATGGCAAATACACTATCGACACAGACGCACGGCAAACACACTATCGGGGCGAAAGACTGAGCTATCGTGGAATACACTATTGGAGTGGCATATATACATATATATCAGCGACAGTGCTAATCGGCGGTTCGGCTATGCGCCATCACCCCAAACCCCGATTGCGATGTATGTGGGCCTTAAGCGATTGTGATATATATATATATATATATATATATAATATATATATATATATATAGTATATATATGGGGACACGGACCAAACGAGTTATAGAAACAACCTTATATTATATTGCATTCGCAGGAGGATCGGCCTGTCAGCGATCGACGATGTCATGGGGTTGATATATAAACAACCCTCGGAAGCCTCGTTTTTTTGATTGTGATTGCACAACCGGACCCGTTGGGTTTTATAAACCTCACTGCATAAACCTTGAGTTCCACGTGTTAAGGTTTTTCAATGTATTTGCGGGTTTTGGTGTAAAGACCGAAATACAAAGGAAAAGCCCCAGAAGCCTTGATCACCTATTGCGATTCATGTTGCAGACTTGATAATGTATAGATGAGGATGCAATCAATTTGAATTTAGCCTCTTTAATAGTGTCGCCGGTTTTTTCCCATATATTCCTGTATATTTGATTGTATGCATAGCGCGGGGTTTGGAGGCAGAAACACATTAAGGAATGCTCACAGATAGTTCAGTAGGCTTGAATGATAGTTTAGTGGGCTGAATCAAGCAGATGGCGATTGCAATTGGGACGTGGCATGTCCGTTACACTACAAAGTCCTGTGTATGCCTGTAATTATTGTAAAAAGGAGCGTTGTTACAGTTTAATGTAAAACATGATTTTTCTGTGCATTTGTGGACCTCTCTTAAGAAGTTATGTGTCTCAGGAGTGCTGGGGAGTACGAAGAGACAGAGGAAACCACAGAGACGGAGGAGGAAGCCAAAGGGCCAGCGAAGAGAGGAAACTGACAGATAGAGGCATGAGGAATGAATAAAGGACAGTAAAAGCAGAGAACAATAAATATTGGGCTGTTGAACGTTGTTGAAATAAGCTGGAGGAAACAAAGGCCATGTGAGGGTCCAACATAACAGAATGAGGGACGAAGGACAAACAGGACAATAGACAGTTGAAGGGGAGAAGCAACGAGCAGAGAAACAGTCATGCTGAAGCATTCACTGTTTCAATGAGAACATAAGCTTGAACAGAAAGTTGTTCTTTATACAAAGCTTAGCGCAACTAATAGTAGACTGACTAACGCTGTGTGAAGACATTATCAGAGAGCACAAAAGCTATTGGAGACTCTGCGTTGGACAGTATGGAGAGTTGTAAAGACTCCTTCATAAGAGGATTAGTTGTCATTGATGTTGTAGCATGCAGACTATAGTGAAGCTACAAACAAACAGAACTCAGTAGAGAAGAGTTCTGAGAGCAGAACATTACTATCAAATGTGCTTTGACAAGATTGGGTAAGAACCCTTGGGGCTGGTGCCTCACAAGTAAGTAGGATTGGAGTCCTTGGGGTTGATAGCGTAGAAGTAAGTAGGATAGGAGTCCTTCGGGTTGATACCTTAGAAGTAAGAGGGATTGGAGCCTTTGGGATTGATGCCTCAGAGATAGGAATGATAGGTGTCCTTTGGTTGGTGTCTCAGAAACTGGAAGGATAGAAGTCCTTGGGAATTGGTGCTCCTAAGCCCAAAATTGATGCCTTAGTGAAATAGAATTGGAGCTTTGGAGGTTGGAGCCTCACAAAAGTCCAAGTTAGTGCTTGGCAACTGATTACAACCATTTATATATTGTATCTATTTTAATGCAAAGACTATATTAATAGACACATTTATTCTTGTTGTTCATCTTGTGTTCTGAATATAAATGTTTTAATTGACAAAACAATAGTCGAAAAAAGAAACACTGGTTCACCCCCCCTCTTAGTGTTTCCAACAATTGGTATCAGAGTCGGTGCCTTCATTCAAAACCTAACAACATGAAGGTTGATCTTTAAAACACAAATGGCGAAGTCAAAGGAAGAAAGTCTCTAATCCTCCTAAGGATGTGTCTCCCTCTACTACTAAAATAGAAGACAATCAATTTGAGGAGGCTCCAAGGCTCAATGGGAACTTTAATATGCAAGAATGAGGAATTTCCTACAAACTCAAGGCATTGAAATCTGGAAATCAGTGATTGATGATAGCAGGATGGATAGAGAATCCAGGGAGTACAATGCAAAAGCAATGAAGGTAATCTTGAATGGGCTACCTGATTTTGTAAAGAACAATTTAGGAAAATATTCATCAGCAAAGGGTATATGGGACAAACTTCATGACCTTCACTCAAAATGAGCATTGACCATGACCATCAGTGAAGAAGATGATGGAAATCTAAAAGGAAATCTAAAACCCATCATAGAAGCTGAAAATAAGAATGATAACATCAAGGCTAAAGTAGCCCTAGAAGATGAAGGGAATGAAAAAGATTTTGTAAAAGAACTCCTCGCTCAACTTATGATTGCCATGGAAGAGATTAACAATTTGAAAAAGGAAAATGAGGAACTTAAGAAGATAACACTGGTTGGTGACCAAGAGCAAACAAGGAAGAAAGTTGATCTCGTCAAGCTTCAAGTACAAGAAAGGGATGAAGAGCTTGCCAGGGTTAAGAAGGAATTTTATCAAAGCAAAAAAAAGCATCATGAAGAAGTAATATCCATGACAAATCAATTGAATAAAGCTAAAGAAGCAGGAAGATACCTTGTCAAGTCAACTTGAACAAAGGCACAAGAGCTTGAACAAACTTGAAGAAGAGATTGGTCAATACAAGGCAACGGTCTCCTCTCTCAAGTCTCAACTACAAGAAGCAAGGAAACAAGCACAAGGAGTTGAAAAAACCATGGAAGCATTGGAAGTCATAGAAGGACAGGTTGATGAAGCAGGAAAGGAAAGAAACACCATGATCTGTTCGCTAAAAGCAAAAGATGAAAAAATCTTCAAATTAAAATCTAACATCAAGCTTCTCAAGGCTGAAACAAGGATCAAGGAAGAAATGGAGAGTAGTAAAGTGAATAATGAAGAAATCTTCAAAATGAAGGTAGATATCATCTCCCTTAAAATAGAAGTAGATGAAGCTACTTGTACTAAGGAAGAAATTGAGAAACAACTTGCTAAGAAGAATAATGAGTGTAAAAGATTGGAAGAAGAGACTGTCTTCCTCAGAACAAAGGTTGAAGGGATGAACAAAATCTTGAAAAGCTCTCAAGCCTTGGATGACATGCTCAACTATTACATGTCTTTTTGATAAATTAGGTTTTGGGTATGCAGGTGAATCCTCAAACAAGAATGAAAATGCTTTAAACAAAAGGGATGCGAAGAAGTCGGAAAGAAATGGTGATGCTCCCAGTTCCAGCGAAGGCAAGGAGAAAATTCAAGACTACAATAGAAGAAATCTTGCTACAAGAAGAAATCCTGCTCCAAGAAGAAATGTAGATGATGTCAAAGATGCAAGAGGCAATGGTTATCATCAAAGGATCTCAAGGCAGAAAGGCTTTAGAAATACATCAAAGAAATCTCCATCTCCTAGGTACCAAAGTTCATTTTTTTGGTTATTGTTACTTTTGTACAAACTTTGGTCACATGGCAAAACACTATAAAGCATATCATAAAGATAAATGTTATGGTGCCCAACCATAACATAAAGATAGATATTATAGTCCCCAACAATCTCCAAGAAACAATTTTGTAGGAAGAAATCAAGAATTCTTATTCATGAACAATGTAAAATGCTTAAAGTGTCATAACATTGGTCATATGGCACGTGATTGTAACTTTAACATGGGCTCTTACAGAAGCTAGAACCATGCAAAAGAAGAAGGTTACACAAGTATGGAGAAGAAAGCAAATACAATCCGAAAGTCCCTTGAGCTGTCCAGCCAACAACGAATGTCATTGGTTTGAGTTTTGACAATCTAAGCATTAGATGGGAAGACTCTGCCAAAAGAGATGATGCATACAGTTAGGGGGAGCCTGTGATTCTTGATCATTATTGTAGAAGCTATTAGTGAAAAGGACCCTGATGAAATCCTTGTTGATCTATATTAACAATCATTCTTTGATGAAGATCATTTCTCAAGAGTACTCCATTGAAGAACAAGATCCTGTAACCATTCTTTGGACTGTTGTTAAAGATGTTTTCCACTTAATCACTAAGTAGTATTTGGAACAATAGAGAATGTCATCTGACACTAGAGAAAATAGGGCAAACAACTATGGTGTTGTTATCACAAAAGTTTATGTCTTGACTCAGGAATTTAATGTGAGAACAAATAAATTATGGACACTAATAGAGGCAGCCTTCAAACAAACAGATACATCTGGAATGGAGTTTGAAGTAAGAGTAGCTGGCAGCATATGACAAAACTGAAGCAATGCATGAAGATGCAAATCAGCGAATGTATTTAAAAACCAGTCACAAACTAGATATCTAAATCTGCTAAGAGGAAATAACTTGTTGAGATATGTACAAGAACACAAGGAAAAGATGGCTCATAGAAAGGAGAATGTTGTGCAGTAAAAAATAACTTATGCTGATACTGGCCACTTAGAAAATATAGCAACGATAAGGCACAACCTCTCACCATTTCACCCAAATTAAATGATGTTGAACACTGGATGGCAATGATTTAAAGAGAAGCACAGAGACACAAAGAAACTCAGATTTGAAGAAAGATGGCAAGAAAGACAATCTTAGTGACATTTTTCTCTAGATTCGGACTATGAAGGTCTCTCAATTTTGCCTGTGGAGACAACAATATGGATTGAAGCATAAAAGCCTGTACTTGGACACTTGGTGTATGGCCATGTGCAATCTGAATGAAAGCATTAAAGTAGAGCGTCTTTAAGCATTGTTGAAGCCATGATAAAGCAGTTCTGAGACATGAAGAGGAAATAATATGCAAATTGATGATAAAGCATCAATCATTCTATCTTGAGTAAAAAGAAGAAGATCACTATGACAGGGGGAGTCACAGACCCATGAAGATCTACCATTCATGAAGAACATAAGCAGTTTGATAGGGGGAGTCCTAGAGCATTCCTTTGCCATTGATGTCAAAGGGGGAGAGAAGAAGAATATTGCCATCAATAACAAAGGGGGAGAGAAGAAGAATATTGCCATCAATAACAAAGGGGGAGGTTGTTGACCTAGGTTGTCATTGATGTCAATATGGCAATATTCTAGATACTAGAGGATGACATGAAGCGAAGGGGAAGCTGAGCTGATCCATGAAGAGATAGGAGTAAGGCCGTCAAGATAGCCAAGCCATAAGTAAGAGGAGTTACCAAAGGAGGTCTTTGAAAGACATTGCCAAGCTAGAGGATCCACATTGGAGCAAGAGGAGCCATATTGAAAGAGCATTGCATATAATACATGCCCAAGAAGAACCAAGAGGAACTACAGGAGGAGCCACACACACATAGACACACAGATATATATATATATATATATATATATATATATATGTCGAAATAGAGTTGTCGGAACTACAGAAGCAAACAAAGCAAGCAGAACAGAACATATATATATGCCAAAAAAGAACCAAGCAACAGAGGACGCAAACAACCATCAGAGCATAAACAGAGCCTATCGGAGCTATAGGAGAAGTAATATATGCCAAAGGTTCGGAATCCAAAGGAAGACCGATCAGAGGAGCATAGAGGAAGAGCGAAGGACACACCGGAAGAGCAGTTAACGGAGGAGTATTACAACAGAGCAATATATAATATTGGAGCCACAAAAAGGCCATATGTGCATGCAAATATAGGTGGAGAAACATATATCATATAAGTATGGAGGTTGAAGAGCTATCGGAGGTGGAAGACTTAGACATATATGCATTTAACACTATCGACGGCCAAAAACTATGCATATATGGCAAATACACTATCGGGGGCAGAAAAACTGAGTTGTAGGGCAAATACACTATTGGCGCAGACTCATGACAAATACACTATCGACAAATACACTACGGCAAATACACTATTGAGGGGGAAGACTGAGCTATAGTGGAATACACTATTAGAGTGACATATATACATATATATCGGCGACAGTGCTAATCGGCAGTTCGGCTATGCGCCATCACCCCAAACCCCAGGTTGCGATGTATGCAGGCCTTAAGTGATTGCGATATATATATATATATATAATATATATATATATATATATATATATATATATCTGGGGACCCACAGACTCGAACAGGGTATAACAACAACACTATATTACATCGCATCCGTAGGAGGATCGGCCCATCGGCGATTGGCGATGTCGTGGGGTCGATATATAAAGAACCCTTAGAGGCCTCGTTTTGTCGATTGCGATTGCACAACTAGACCCGATGGGTTTTATAAACCCAACTGCATAAACCTTGAGTTCCGAGCGTTAAGGTTTTTCAATGTATTTGCGGGTTTCAGTGTAAATATCGAAATACAAAGGAAAAGCCCCGGAAGCCTTGATCGCCAATTGCGATTCATGTTGCGGACCCGATAATGTATAGATGAGGATGCAATCAATTGGAAGTCTGCCTCTTTAACAATTTTGCCTGTTTTTTCCCATATATTCTTGTATATTTGATTGTATGCATAGCGCGGGGTTTGGAGGCAGAAACACATTAAGGAATGCTCCTGGATAGTTCAGGAGGCCTGAACGATAGTTTAGTGCGCTGAATCAAGCCGATGGCGATTGCGATTGGGACGTGGCATGTCTGTTACACTGCAAAGTCCTGTGTATGCCTGTAATTAAAAAGGAGCACTGTTACAGTTTAACGTAAAACATGATTTCTCTATGCATTTGTGGACCTCTCTTAAGAAGTTACGTCTCAGGAGTGCTGGTGAGCACGAAGAGATAGAGGAAACCACAGAGACCGAGGAGGAAGCCAAAGGGCTAGCGAAGAGAGGAAACCGACAGATAGAGGCATGAGGAATGAATAAAAGACAGGAAAAGCAGAGAACAATAAATACAGGGCTGTTGAACGTTGTTGAAACAAACTGGAGGAGACATAGGTCGTGTGAGGGTCCCAACAAAACAAAAAGAGGGTCCAACAAAACAGAAAGAGGGACGAAGGACCAACAGGAAAATGGACAGGCGAAGGGGAGAAGCAGCGAGCAGAGAAACAATCATGCTGAAGCATTCAATGTTTCAATGAGAACATAAGCTTGAACAGAAAGTTGTTCTTTATACAAAGCTTAGTGTAGCTAACAGTAGACTGGCTAACGCTGTGTGAAGACATTATGAGAGAGCACAAAGGCTATTGGAGACTCTGTGTGGACTGTATGGAGAGTTGTAAAGACTCCATAAGAGGATTAGTTGTCATTGGTGCTGTAGCATGGAGACTAAAGTGAAGCTATAAACAGACATAACTCAGTAGAGAAGAGTTTTGAGAGCATAACATTACTATCAAATGCGCCTTGATAAGATTGGGTCAGAACCCTTGGGGCTGGTGCCTCAAAAGTAAGTAGGATTGGAGTCCTTGGGGTTGATATCTCAGAAGTAAGTAGGATATGCGTCTTTGGGGTTGATGCCTCAAAAGTAAGAGGAGTTGGAGTCTTTGGGATTGGTGCCTCAGAGATAGGAAGGATAAGAGTCCTTGACACTGGTGTCTCAGAAATTGGAAGGATAGAAGTCTTTGGGAGGTGGTACTCCTAAGTCCAAGATTGATGCTTTGGTGAAATAGAGTTGGAGCTCTGGAGGTTGGAGCCTCACAAAAGTCCAAGTTGGTGCTTGGCAACTGATTACAACCACTTATATATTGTATCTATTTTGCTGCAAATATTATATTAATAAAAGCATTTATTCTTGTTGTTCATTTTGTGTTCTGAATATAAATGTTTTAACTGGCAAAACAATAGTTGAAAAAAGAAATACTGATTAACCCCCCCTCTAGTATTTCCAACCTCTGTTTCTTCTATTTTGCGAGTTCGTTGCATAACAATTGGAATTAGAGGTTTGGATTCTAGGGTTTCACTGCTTCAAACAGGTCCTCGTGACATTTTTGCTATAACTTTTCTTCTATGAAGCTTCAGAAACTAAAATTAAAACCCATTTGAGCCGAAATCATGATGAACCTCGTGACCGAATTTCAAATCTTGGCTTGCTATATTTTCGGAGATATGAACAGAGGAAGTTAGGGTTTTTGCAGACTCCTAGATTCGATCTCAACCAGGGCACCTTGGGAAAATCGTCATAACTCTCTCTGAGCATCAGATTCAAATTTCATAAGTGACGGAAAAAAGCGAATAATAGTTTGTTGGGCATCGTTTTCAGAGCTGAAGATTGAAATAGTGACATGTGGCACATCTTACAAGTTCGCTCTATTGAACCTGTCTATAATTAAGTCATCTTGAGAGATTGGAAAGAATTATTTCTTGGAGAATCCAATCGCGATTAGACTTGTGGGGTTGGAAAAAGGACGCAGAGGGCTATCATAGGTTGAAATTTCAGAACTTGGAGATTCAAAATTACAGAGTTACTATCATTTCAAGATTGAACTCATACAAAACTAAAAAGCAAAAACGGTGTGTAGTATTTTTCAAAATTTGAATAAGTTTTGTTTGAGAAAGTAGTTTGAAGTGATTCAAAGGGCATTGTGAAGCATAATTATCATTCATTGATGACCTGAAGAAATAAAATGGAAACACCTAGTAAGCAACCTGAAATCTCTACTATGACACATGAAGAAAATGAAGAAATGTAACATGATATATCAAAATTACGAGACCAAGTATGAAGCTTCAGAAACTAAAATTAAAACCCATTTGAGCCGAAATCATGATGAACCTCGTGACCGAATTTCAAATCTTGGCTCGCTATATTTTCGGAGATATGAACAGAGGAAGTTAGGGTTTTTGCAGACTCTTGGATTCGATCTCAAACATGGCACCTTGGGAAAATCGTCATAACTCTCTCTGAGCATTAGATTCAAATTTCATAAGAAGTGACGGAAAAAAGCGAATAATATTTTGTTGGGCATCGTTTTCAGAGCTGAAGATTGAAATAGTGACACGTGGCACATCTTACAAGTTCGCTCTACTGAACCTATCTATAATTAAGTCATCTTGAGAGATTGGAAATAATTATTTATTGGAGAATCCCATCGCGATTAGACTTGTGGGGTTGGAAAAAGGACGTAGAGGGCTATCATAGGTTGAAATTTCAGAACTTGGAGATTCGAAATTACAGAGTTACTATCATTTCAAGATTGAACTCATACAAAACTAAAAAGCAAAAACGATGTGTAGTTTTTTTTAAAATTTGAATAAGTTTTGTTTGAGAAAGTAGTTTGAAGTGATTCAAAGGACATTGTGAAGCATAATTATCATTCATTGATGACCCGAAGAAATAAAATGGAAACACCTAGTAAGCAACCTGAAATATCTACTACGACACATGAAGAAGATGAAGAAATGTAACATGATATATCAAAATTACGAGACCAAGTGCAACAAATTTTGCTCTTACATAAAGTAACTGAAGCTAAGATGGATGGTTTAAAGAATGGAATGGAAGTTAAGATGGATGGTATAGAAGCCAAACTTAAAGACAACATGGAATATTTGAAGATAGATTTGACAAAGTTGCTACAAGAAATGCTTACTAATGGTGAAAGGGTAGTAAAAGAACTCATGATGAGAACAAAAGAAATGTTAGTCATGATTTCATAGACTCTAATGTTGGATTGAAGACCCGCCATGTTCCAAATATTGATATGATGAAGTTTGATGATGAAGACATCGTAACATGGATACTACGAATGGAACAATATTTTGATCTCGATAATGTGAAAAACACACAAAAGGTACTTATTGCAATTTATATTTGGAACCCAATCAATTTGTATGGTATCGATGACTTTGTTTTTGTAAACAAATTGTCACTTGGGCAATTTTTACGGAAGAAATGATAACACATTATGATGATACAAAAAACACCACCTTTTTTAGCCAATTGATAAATCTCAAACAAAAGGGTTCAATGGTGGAGCGATTTAGGACTATCAAAAATTGAATATAAGGGTAAAAGATATTCCAGAGGAGCATATGATCGATGTGTTCATAAGGACTTTAAATGATAACATCCAACATGAGGTTCGCCTTTGGGAACCTGATTCATTGGAGAAAACATTCAGGTTGGCAAGAAAAATTGAAAGCAAAATTATGGCAACAATGAAACCTACCACTCACAACTATAAAGATGGAAGTGTTGTTACTCCTAGCCTTCTACAACCTACAAGGTTGACACCACAACAATTGGAAGAAAAAAGAGCAAAAGGGCTTTGTTATAGTTGTGATAACAAATACACTAAGAGTAATAAGTGTGTTGAGAAGAAATTATTTTACATAGATTGTGAATAGGAAGAATAAAAGTAACAAGAAACATCAAATGAAGATGATACACACCGGGAACAAACCCTAGAGAAAGAAGAAATGAATCCGAACATATTTTGTAATGCATTGGCTGGAATTATCACTCCTCAAACTATCAAGATAAGACATATGAAGAAGAAAAATGTAATATTGTTGATTGATTCAGGCAATACCCATAATTTTATTCGTTGTAAGATAGCCAAGGAATTGAATTGTTTCATATATTTAGCGTCAGAGTGTCAAGTGATGGTTGTAAATGGAGGAACCATAAATTGCTCTGGAAAGTGCCATATTATGACGCTGTCCATGGGAAAATGTGTTAAAGAGTCCAATGCTTTCCATTCAAATGGGTGGTGTTGATGTTGTACTAAGGGTCCAATGGCTACAATCTTTGTGTATAATAGCTTTTAATTTTCAAAAACTTTTCTTGAATTTTTTTTGGAGGAAAAAAAGTTAAATTAAGGGGTATCACATGTAAATCAGGAAAGATAATTAGCTCTAACGACATGACAAAGTTTATAAAGAAAGAATAATGAGACGTAATTGCACAATTATGTTAGCTAGAGGTTCTCACATCAAAATCATTTATTTCTCTAGATCTCCAAAAAGTCTTGGACAATCATTCCAAGGTATTTCAGAGTCCTAAAGGCCTCCCACCTATTCGTGATCATGATCATGCTATTCATTTGATTCCAGAATTGTTTCTTCAAACATCAGGTCTTATAGATTTCCCTATGCCCAAAAGAGTGAAATTGAACGTATGGTTGCTAGATGCTGATATAATTCAATCCAGTCAAAGTTCTTTCTTTGCTCCAGTAGTATTGGTGCACAAGAAGGATGGATCATGGTGCATGTGTCCGAATTATAGTGAACTCAACAAGCTCACTATTAAAGATAAATCTCCCATTCATGTTATTGATGAATTATTGGATAAATTGCATGGATTAATTTACTTTACCAAGTTGGACTTTCGTTCAGGATATCATCAAATCAAAATGAAGACTGAAGACATTCCAAAAACCACATTTAGAACTCATGAGAGTCATTATGAATTTTTGGTCATGCTTGTTGGCTTTACCAATGCACCTTCTACATTTCAAGGTTTGATGAATTCCATTTTCAAACCCTTTTAAAAAAAATTCGTGTTAGTATTTTTTAATGAAATACTAATCTACAACAAGTCTTGGAAGGATCCTGTTGACAGAGTGCTCAAACTATTGGAGGATAAACAATTATATGAAAAAACTTCCAAATGTTTTTTTGGAGTACAAGAGGTGGAATATTTGGGTCATATTTTATCTCATGAAGGTGTTAAGGTAGACCTTAGAAAAATTAAATCCATTAAGGAATGAAAAATCCCCACATCCATAAAACATCTGCGAGGATTTTTCGGGTTGACTGGGTATTATCGCAAGTTTGTTAAGAATTATGGGAGAATAACAACACTTCTAACAACATTACTGAAGAATAGATGTATTTTCTTGGACTCCAGAAGCAACAAAGACCTTTGAACATCTTAAAGAGAATATGCCAAGCACCGGTCTTAGTTTACACCAAATTTCACAAAAACTTTTATTGCGGAATGTGATGACTCAGGAAATGGAATTGGTGTTGTTTTAATGCAAGAAGAAAGACCCATTGCTTTCGAAAGTCGTCCAATCAAGGGAAAGTATTTACATAAATCTATTTATGAGAAGGAAACGTTGTCAATACTACATGCATTTACGAAATGACGACCTTACCTAATGGGAAGACACTTCAAGGTAAAAACAGATCATAATAGTCTTGAATACTTTTTAGAATAAAGATTATCTTTAGAAGAGCAACGAAAATGGGTCACAAAGATGTTGGGTTATGACTTTGAAATTATCTACAAAAAAGGGAAGAAAAATGATGTCGCAGATGCACTCTCAAGAAAATATGAGGATGTGGAAGCATTGCTTTGTGCCATTTATATTTTCCAACCAAATTGGATAAATGAAGCAAGAGATGAATGGAATAATGATGAAGAAGAGTGGGAACTCATTCAAAAGTTGCAGTAAGATCCCAGTTCATTTGATACATTTAGTTGAAAAAATGATTCGTTATGGTACAAAGATCGTTTATACCTTTGTAAGAATTCCCAACTCAAACAAAAGATTCTTCTGGAATTGCACACCTCTCCCTTAGGAGAACATTTAGGATTTTTAAAAACTTATCACAGGTTTAAGATTTTTTTCTTTTGTCTTGACCTTAAATTTGATATTCAAAAGTTTGTGGCAGAATGTTTGGTTTGCCAACAAAATAAAGTTGAGACAATTAAGACCCTAGGTCTATTACAACCTTTATCCATTCCAAGTTAACGTTGGGAGGAGGTTTCAATGGATTTTATCATAGGTTTACTCATGTTCGAAGGAAAGAATGTCATCATGGTGTAATTGATAAACTTACGAAGTATGCATACTGTTGTGCATTATCTCATCCGTTTAAAGCCAGTACAATTGCTATTGCATTTATGGAAACAATTCAAAAGCTACATGGAAACCCAAAAGGTTATTGTAAGCGACAAAGATCCTATTTTCACTGGAAATTTTTAGACTATTATTTTCTTGTCTGGGTACTCAGTTAGCTCATAACTCATCTTATCAGCTTCAATCTTATGGGTAAACATAGAAAATGAACAAATATTTGGAAGAATATCTTCGTTGCTTTGTATATGATAAACAAACACAATGGGTCAAATGGTTGCCTTTTGCTGAATGGTGGACTTCCTTCCATACTGCAACAAAAATGACTCCATTTATAACACTTTATGGATATCATACACTGTCCATCACATCATATTGAAGAGAAAATTCTAAGGTTCAAGCAGTGGAAGATCACATTGAGCATCAACAAAAAGTTCTCCAACTCTTAAAGGATAACCTCACTTTGGCACATAATAGAATGAAACAACAGGGAGATCAACATCGCAACAAAAGGAGTTTTGACGTAGGTCACTGGGTATTTCTACAACTACAATCATACAAGTGAATGCCCCTCAAGCAAGCTAAGAAGGATAATAAACTATCACCAAAGTATTATGGTTCTTACAAAGTGTTGCAAAAGATTGGTACTATGGCATACAAATTGGAACTTCCTACATCTTCTCGAGTACACTCAGTTTTCCATGTTTCATGCTTAAATAAGATTATAGGTGACAAGCTCCCAATTTAAACAATATTTTCAGAACTTGACGAGGAAGGAAAAATCATATTGGAACTTGAAGCAGTGACAGAGACAAGAACTTGACAGCGACGAAATTGATCAACTTCAGAGTATCTCATCAAGTAGAAGAACTTATCCGTTGAAGATTCCATATGGGAAGATAATTTTTTATACAAAAGCGTCCGGAACTACTCAAGCGTCGAGGACAACACTTTTTCAAAGGAGAGGGACATGTTAGGTCCCTATAATACTAGTGTATTATTTTATTATTGTTGTCATTGTAGCCCTTTATTGTTATTGTTGTGTCTATGTTGTCCTCATATTGTTATTATTGTGCTCCATAGAAGCTTACTATTATTATTGTTGTGCCCTTACATTATTATTGTTATGTCGGCTTTGATTATGTTGTGACCTCTTAGACTCCTATTTATAGAAATGAGGTCTTGTCATTTGTGGCATCCAAGAATTGTTCATTTGTACAATGTAAATGAGGTTGCCCCCTCGAAGAGGCTACTTTTGAAGTCGTTGATTTATCTTTTTCTTCTATTTTGTGAGATGGTTGCATAACATCTGTAGTTGAACATGAATATGCCAGAAGGGTGGAGGTTGGATTAGATATCTGGAATCCCTGGATGTTGGTCATTGGGACAACCTTCTGAGCTAGGGGTGGACAACTGTAATAGTAGTCTGTCAATGTTTGGGAGGAGAATCGTCAAATATGTCTAGGTGCCCATACTAAATTTCACAATATTGATTAACACATTGACTATGATAATCATATATGCTTGAACTGTTTTCCAATTGAGTATGCATGGTGGGTTGATATGGATTAATAACACCATGCGTGTTTGAATACAATTTGCCATTTCAAAGGACAATACTCTCACCAATGAGTAAACCATACATACTATGGCTAGATAGTATACAACCATTATGTGTTGCACTAATATGCGTTTGGGATCATGCATGTCAGATCCTACCCTTGAAGTTGGTCTCACGATGGGCTTCTAGATGGTATACGACTGAGCTGTTATCCTATATGTTATTAGAAAATAAAAGGTGACTCTGGTACAATCTATCCTTTTGGATTTCCTTATGAGAAAAGAGTAGATGTGCGCTCTTGGTTGTTATTTGAAGGGATTTTATAAGTAGTCAAATAGATGGAACTACTTAAAGTATGGATTAAAAAATGTATCCAAAGTATGCCTCATTTGGCCAAAGAAACTACTATAGAGTGGTGTATTCTAGAACCAACCTTTCAAATACCTGACTTGTAGAAGTAATGGTCTTTCAAGAGTAATTTTTGTTGTGTGTAACATGTTGCACTCAATCTTGGCAAAAGCCTGTGAGCTTGAGATAATCTTCTATTGGTGATTTGACTCAACTCTTGGACTTTACGAGATGGTACATTTAACTGAAGTGTCCAAAACTTTTGATCATGAACAATTGAGAAGGTTGCAGGAATACGTGATGAAGAATCACTTTGCTTGTTCCTCTTCTTATACTTGAGGCTTTATTCAAATAAAACCTTGCACTAATTTAGACTCTAGACTTCTTTTCTACAGAGGATATGTCCTGAGAATGGCACGACAGGAGTTTGAAAATAACCCCAAAGCTAAACTAAATACTCTATGTTGTACTTGCGGTGCACTGGCAAGGTTAACCTGGTGCAAACCTTGATTTGGTAATTATACTAGGAATTACTTGGTTAATGATGATATATATATATATATATGATAAAGGGCTAGTGGTATGTGACAAGTGGTATTAGAGCCCAGTTCCAACACTGGACCTCGGGGCAAAAGACGAACATATGATTGATTTATATTATGTGTACATAGGGGCTTGATCCTTGTATATATATATATATATAAGATAAATGGCTAGTGGTATGTTACAAGTGGTATTAGAGCGCAGGTTCCAACACTGGACCTCGGGGCAAAAGACGAACATATGATTGATTTATATTATGCGTACATAGGGGCTTGATCCTTACATACAACTTAACAATAGGGAGAAGGTGACTCTCTCGACTAGGTAGATACACTTGGGAGCCTAAAAGGCCAACCATTTTTTTTACAAAGTTGATAGTGAAAGACTGGTCAAGGCATAAGAGAGGCTAGTATAAGTCAAGGCTGTCATCTTGCAGAGCCTTTCAGAACTAGAGAGGTAGGGTGGTGAGGTGCTTCGGTTGTTTCCTGTTCACAGACTGAGAAAAGTCCTTGGAACAATTTTCATAGAAATTGCAAACTCGAAATATGTATAGTATGGGCATGCATGGCTTCATATAAGTTGCATTGTGAATGTACTAGTGTTTTCGCTGCACAAACCCAATTTGATCACTGATGTAGCATACAACTCATTGAATAGTTGTGAAGGGAAGTTGACCTGTCATAACAATACCTTGCATTCTCATGACTCCTGCAACCATCCGTATTCTCCCAAGTGTGTGTTATATATGCATCTATTTTGATTGTACCAAGGGAAAATAGGTGTAGTGTGATTCTTCACGACTTGATAATAATTTGTGGAGTCTTTTACTTTTCTTTTTAGCTTAATCTTCTTCTTCTTATTAATGCATGTGTGTGTACTTTATCAAACTGCTACCAAAAACATAAAAACTAGAACAGAAGATGTTGGTTCTCTGCCAGGGACAAAACCTCTCTTCTCTTGAGAGGAAAACCTTTAAGTAAGTTTCTCTTATTGAAACTTCTTATTGATCAATGCCAAACCCTAGACCCTTGACTAGAATGTCCTCTAAGTTTCTCTTATTGAAACTTCTTATTGATCAATGCCAAACCCTAGACCCTTGACTAGAATGTCCTCCAAGCACAAGTCAAGTCCTTTTTCCTTTCTACACTTTGTTCCTCGACA
Source organism: Pinus taeda (assembly GCA_000404065.3). NCBI lineage: Eukaryota > Viridiplantae > Streptophyta > Pinopsida > Pinales > Pinaceae > Pinus > Pinus taeda. The sequence goes on from APFE030251887.1 coordinate 106,937, forward strand.
CTTCCTTCTTCCGACTCTTTGTTCCCCAGCCCTTCGTCCTCCTCCGTTCGGCACTTTGTTCTTTTTTCAACTGTTGGTACACCCTGTTACACTTGCTCAAGATGAGATTCTTCTCTTCTATACTTAGAGATATCATTCACTTATATAGACACCTTCCTTCAAATGAAATCCTTCTTGAGATGTACATGTAGACTGAAGTGACTGTACAATAGCCCTAGATTCTCACATGTGTGGGAGGTTTACTTGATGTTGTATACCCTTCTCTCCTTCGCTTGAGTACCCTTCTTCTACACTTGAGTAGGAGGTCTTGCAGGCCTAAATTTAGCCCAAACAAAGAGAGATTGATGACTGCGAGTTGTTGTTGTCATAACCGCAGTGACATCCCTTTGTTTCCTCGCACGTGTCACTGCAGTTGCCCTAGAACAGACCTCCTAAACTCGGTTGTGTACCTTTCTTCCTCGCTGCACTTGGAGACCCTTTTCCTTCGCTCTTTTCTACCCTTTTCTAGTCCCTTTACTTCGTTCAGAGAGGATTGCTTGATGTTATAGTGGAGTGGAAAACCTCTATATATAGAGGATTGTCCCTCCTTTTAGTCTGACTAGCTGTTTGTAGGCCGACTTGATGTCTTAGCTTCGGTTGGCTTTTTTGATGGTGTCTTTGCTTTGGAGGAGACTTGACTTTGTTTGGAGGAGTATTCTTTGAATTTTACACAAACATATACATGGTGCAACATGACTTTAGGGTCTTCAGTATTTTTTTTTGACTATTTGATTCACCTATAACACTTTAAAATGTGCTAGACCTATTTCAATGAGCAAGAAACTTATTGACATATATTATAAAAATAATATTTATTTTCTTGAATAAATACAAATATCAAAAGTACATTTATGAAGACTAAACTTAGTTACATCTCTTTCAACACTCCCTCTTAACTAGGGAGTTATTCATACAACATTACAAGGTGTTTGGCTATGTTTCAATATTGAAGAATTCACATATGAGAAACCGGATTTGCAATCCATCTGTTACAACATCATAATAACCAACATTGTTTCCACAATGAGGCCTAGGACGATAGCTCTATCTCTCAATAGATCGAAGCACAATGTTGACGAGACCAATGACTTATAGACACTTTAGTCATTGTCTCTCAAGGTACATACCTACCCAGGTGTTCACTGAGTATGACCTTCTAGGACTATTCTTATCTTGGGTTCCTAGTCCTCAAAGAATATCAGTGCTTTTGCCTACTATTGTCTTGGATGCCCTATACATCCTCAAAGAGTATCGAATGACAGATGATTACTCAATCCTCCCATTCTTTCTTACTAAATGAAGACAAGAATGTTGTGTTTATCAATTCCTCTCAATTGAGGAAGACATGCCCAAGTATCCTCTGACAAGGTATTTGTCCAAGTTCCTTTATAATTGGGAACTTTGTTATAACTCTCTCTTAGCTAAGGACTTGTATCAACAACTTCTTCTTCGTGGTTACTCCCACTGCTTGATCTCCTTCCTTATTTTGATGTCATGAAGTATTTGTTCGAACTTCTTGGTAGGGCACCATCCATCGATCACTTTCCTTCCTTCTTTGTCATGTCATTGCTTCCTTCGTGGAAAATGGCCTTCTTGTCACATACCAGGTTCTCTTGTGATTTGGTTATTCCTTGTCATCTTGTCTATGCTTTAGACTACTTTTCACATGGATGCTTCTTTGTACTTGTTCCCATGCTTTGATCTAGTAGCCCTTCATGACTTCATCTTGATATTGCTTCAACATTAAATGGTACATTTGTTGGATGGCTTTTTCATCATGACATCTTCGTAGAGTAGAATCAATTATCTGCAACTTTCATATCTCCAAGGCCTTCACAAATGTCAAGGGTCCTTTGATATTTTTCTTCCTTAGTAAGAGTTGTCCTGCCTTCTTTTCGGAGATGTCTTGAATGGATTTTTGTCAGATAGTGATTCTTTGTGATCATGGTGTTCTTCACATGCTTGATCTCTTTCTTCATTTGCTTCTTCTTAGATAGATGGGTCAACCATCTCCTGCTCCTTGTGAGAGCACTTCCTCATTGTTTTCTTCTAGTGCTAGTCAACATTTATTCTTCACTAGCTTCTTAGTCAACAATTTTATACTCCTTATATGAGTATTTCCTTTTGTTGACTTTCATTGCATTGTAGTACATGCCTTCAAGCATGTCATTGGTGAAAGAGATTCTTTCCTACTTGATCATGTCATAGAACTATTCCCATGACTCAATAATATACATATGATAACATGACTAAATTTTGATGCATACATACACCATCTTGAATCTCTTTTGATCATCTTAGCTTCATTTGGTTGTCCTTGGTGTGGCCCTTCTTGCTCCATTTTAGCTTGCTTGCATATCATCCTTTTCTTGAATCACATGAATGAGATTCCCAATGAGACATCTGCTTTTGTTTATGAATCTTCTTTTGAAGATTCCATCATAGGATCTTGAAGACCCTTACCCTGCAAATGTTTCTTTCCTTTTGATGATGGAGGTCTCCTAAGATTCTTAATCATGATCAATTTTCTTTCATTGTGAATGAGGTCTTATTTTAGGTACGAATATCTTGAGTTATATCTACCATGCTCTTATATTCTAGAAGATATTTCTAACCATGCATTTTGTTCTATTATAAATGCTCTTTCTACATGAGTATTTCGAACTCTATGTACATCATGCTTCTAGATTCTAGAATATGATTCTAGCCATGCAATTTTATTCTATTCCTACATTTTCCTATACTAAAAAGTTTGAAAGAAGACTTTTGATCCAGGTGGATGTTGGTGGCCACCCACCTATCCCATTTGGAACCCCACAACTGTTTCTTTTAGTTTTTTCAGTTTCCTAAATTGTAGCACAATTTATTATTTTTAGCAGTTTTTCGAGTCCTGAACTTTCGGAGCTGTTTTGAGGCCCTAAACGATGTTTTTTGGGAAATCTGGGGGCAACATGGGTACATGGATTGATGTTGCTCTTCCCAAAGTGGTAGTACTCGGATAGATCTTTCTAACGAGCTATTGTACATGTCAAACGAAGATCGTATGCCAAAGTTACGACCCCGAGAAATTGATGTACCAATTTACCCAAACGGGGCCCACAATTTGGCGTTTCATCTTCTAGGGTTAGGTTTTGGGATGTGAAGGGTTTTCCATTGTTTTTCAACAATAAATAGGCCTTTGAGCCGCATTGTAACACAGTTCAGAGGCATGTAGCCACCACCTCTTATCGGAGATAAGCTACCATCGCCCTAGCTGGTTTATTTCCATTACTGTTTGTGAGCATATTTCAGTATTTTATATTAATGAAATGAAGTATTCTTTCCACTGTATCTTTGTGTTTATGGTTATCTCTGTAATTTGTTGCGTTCATGTTCTAGTCCGGATCAGTGGTATTAGAGCGGTCTGCTTTTCTTCTCTGTTTTTCTTTGCATGTCCCCAACGAGGTCGGGATATAAGGAGTTAGGGCTTGAACTGGTCGAACATTTGCAAGATCAGCGTCACAAATCCCGATGGCCTCCCATGGCGGATGAAAAGAAAGATGAGGGGGCATGAGATCCTATCAAAATCTTGCTCGAAGAAGCCCTCAAGCGACAAAGGAATGCGATGATGGACAACTTTGCCCAAATCCTTCAGCGGCTACCCAGGGGTGACGCATCGGCTTCCAACAGCAACTCTGGAAACACCACAACATTTAAGGTACAAGTTAATTTTGAAATCCCCATATTCAAGGGTCAAATAGACGCAAATACCGTCGATAAATGGCTAAATGTGCTAGAGGGTTATTTTTTTGTTCGTGATTTTTCCAGTCGGGAAAAGATTATTTTCGCTTTTCTCAAAGTAGCCCCCCACGTCAAGCACTGGTGGGAAACCTACTGCGAGCAAAATGATGAAAGTACAGGCTCATTGTTTTCAGCTGCACCCACTTGGAATGACTTCCGGGATGCCATCAAGGAGCAGTACTACCCTATCAAAAGCTATGAGGACAAATACATCAAATGGACCACACCGCGACAAGGACGAGACCAAGATGTGCCAGAGTTCACAAACATTTTTCATACTCTTCGCACACAGTTGGGTATCAAAGATTCTGAGCTGCATCCGGTACTCAAATACTGCGGCTGCCTACACAGATACATCCAGGAAGAGATGGAGTTCTTGAACATCTCCTCCCTCGTCACATCATACCGATACGCTGTCAAAATCGAGCAAAAGTTCAAACGGAAGAAGCGAGACTTTGGATCTGCAAATACGAAGCCCAAAGGACAACGCCAAGGCGGGGTGACCCAAGACAACCGTCGAAGTCGTAAGAAAAGAACAACACCACGAAGTCGAAGGACACAAAAAAGTGGTGTGAGTTCCATAAGAGTCCCACTCATAACACAAGCGAGTGTCGGACCAAGCAGTGGCTGGTGGCCGAGTTGAAGGCTTCCGAATCAGACGCATGTTCCGACCTTGAGCCAGAACGCGACAAGGGGAATGCCAAAGGGAAGCAGATCATTGATGCAGATCCCAGTGCCACTGTTGCCACTGCCAAGATTCAGAAAAATAAGCCCGAAAATCCTGAGAAAGGGGAGCGTCTTTTCCACTCACAGATGTGGGTGAAGGGTTTGCTGCTGCAATTCATTGTCGATAGTGGCAGCCAAAATAACCTCGTTTTAGCATAGGTCGTGAAGCTGTTGGTCCTACCGACTACACCACACCCGCAACCGTACAGTATCGGGTGGCTTCACGAAGGACAAGATCTCAAAGTTTTTCAATAGTGCTACATTCCGTACAACATCAAGCCCTTCACAGACGAGGTATTGTGTGATGTTACACCTCTGGATGTTTGCGATGTACTATTAGGCCAACCATACTTGTGGAGGCGACATGTTGTGTATGAGTCAAGGCCTCACGCTGTCATTATTTCTTTGGATAATTCATTATACAGGATATCGAAGGTAGCCCCACCTACATCAACATCTTTGATCACTGCCAAGAAAGGCAGCGAGCTCATCTCCTAGACTAGGAAATTCATTTTATGTCTGGTTCGCTCCCAAAGTAAGGGGAAGATCGTTGCTACATCCATGACCTCCGCAAAGGGTTCCTCCACGCAGTGGCAACAACAAAGGGATATGGTCATGACAGAACACAAGAACAGCGTCTCACCCATAGGGATACCACACAAGTTTCAGGGGGGCGGCAAAGTTTGATTACATCTGCAGAGAGAATGCCTTACTAGAACCCATCAGAAACTCAGACCACTCCGACATGGTTCTTACCCCAGTACCAAGGCTACGGGAAACAATGCTTTGAAGCACAACATTCTTTCATTACTTCACTTGCATCGAGTGTTCAATGTGGACCGTCGTCGACCATGCTTCCCACCATTTCTGGACACATCAGAGATTGCAGAACAGTTCACCAGAGACCCAGCTCAGCAGAAGCTTCCTCATCTCAAGGAGGAATTCAACGTAATGGGGGCCATTGCTTCCTAAGGGGGAGGAATGATCCAGGTGGATGTTGGTGGCCACCCACCTATCCCATTTGGAACCCCACAACTGTCTCTTTCAGTTTTTTTAGTTTATTAAATTGTAACACAATTTACTATTTTTAGCAGTTTTTTGAGCCCTGAACTTTCGGAGCTGTTTTGAGGCCCTAAACGACGTTTTTTAGGAAATCTGGGGGCAACATAGGTCCATGGACTGATGTTGCCCCAAAGTGGTAGTGCTCGGATAGATCTTTCTAACGAGCTATTGTATGCGTCAAACAGAGATCGTATGCCAAAGTTACGACCTCGGGAAATTGATGTACCAATTTACCCAAACGGGGTCCACAATTTGGCATTTCATCTTCTAGGGTTAGGTTTTGGGATGCGAAGGGTTTCCATCGTTTTTCAACAATAAATAGGCCTTTCAGCCTCATTGTAACATAGTTCAAAGGCATGTAGCCACCACATCTCTTCTCAGAGGTAAGCTATCATCACCCTAGCTGGTTTATTTCCATCACTGTTTGTGAGCATGTTTCAGTATTTTACATTAATGAAATGAAGTATTATTTCCGCTGCATCTTTGTGATTATGCTTATCTCTGTAATTTGTTACGTACATGTTTAAGTCCGGATCAACTTTTAAGTAAAGAGTTTGAATTAGTCATAATAGATATTTAGAGGATCTTCTTTCTTTTGCTTTTTGTTTTCTTCTTTCATTTCTTGAATCATATGAGCTTCTTCGCTTTTTCTTTTGATGTTGTTTTCCTTCTTTAGTTTAGGACAATTCCTTTTGTAGTTTCCATATTCTTTGCATCTAAAGCATTAGATTTTGCACATATCTTTGTTGGTTGTTCTTCGTGGACCAAATTTGCCAAATATTCACTTTCTCTTGGCCATGGTAGCAAATGATTGCTCCTTTGATCCCATATCCTCTTTTGCTTCGAGTCTTGTTTCCTCTATTTTGCATATTGACCACATTTCACTTAGTGGGGTGACTTCCTTCTTGACATATATGCTTGATGTGAATTTTCCCCAATCCTCAGGTAGAGCATTGATTACTACAATTGTCATTTCTCTGTTAGACATGACTTCCCCTAGCTTTTGAAGTTGATTCCTCATCTTAGAGATCTTCATGTAGGGAACTATTAATTCCTTTGATATCTTCATCTTGTACAATTCATTTCGTAGAGATATCACTTCTCCCACTGTGCTTACCGAGAATAACTCTACTAGTTTATCATAGATTTCTTTTGATGTTTCAAGTTTGGAGACATAAGGAATGAGAGAATATTTGATGGATTATATTACAATCCTTTGAGCTCTTGTCTCATCCTTATTATATTTGGCTAAGGCTTGAGTTTGTTTCTTAGTAGGAATAGTAACATTCCCTTTGATGTGTTTTAGGAGTTCATTATCCTTGAGAAGTAAATCAGTGCTCTTCTTTCATGCAAGAATTTTTTTGGTTCCTACCAATTTGTTGCTTTCCTTGCAAAAAAAAACATTGATGTATATTCAGAAACGGACATATACTTGATATATTTTGAGATGTAGTAGACTTGCTTTCTCCTTGAAGATTTAATGGCTTAACTTCCGTAGATCTTAACGTTCTTCAAGTTGCTTTCTCTAAGTGGATTTGCTTGATGACTTACAACGTCTTGTAAGTCCTGCTTTGATTTGCTCTTCTTGTAGGTGCATTTGTGTAAGGCTCTCCCTCTTGTTTTGTAGTCTTCCTTGATGAATGATAGCTCGTAGACTTTCTTGTTTTTTAAGTGATAACAATGTAAACTTTGAAACAGGAACTCATACTGTTACCCGTTTTGTAGAGATAGCAAAAAAACAACCTGATTTTGAAAAGTGGTGATGCAGAACATGTGTTTTTTAGAGCATAGTTTTTGGCACTATAATTTTTTTTATGTACATTGCGTTTTAGAATGGTAATGTTTTTGATACTGATTTAAAAAAGTGGTAATTTTACACCAGAACCTTTTTTTAAAAAGGTTTATTTTATTTTTTAATGTATAAAATGTAAATAATTATTTTGTAAATTTAATAATTTTTTAAGGGGTCGTTTTCTTCATATTTTCGTGTTTTATTTTAATTATTATTTTTTTGTAGTGAGGTTTTGATTGTTTTGTATTTTTAAATTAGAAGGTCGATATTTTGAATTTTCGATATTGTACATATTTATATGTCGTTAATTAATTTTTCAATCCACATGAAATAATTGTTTCTATAAAACAATATTTTTTAACAATGAACATAAAAATAACCATTTTTAACATAAATATAACTAAAAACTACACGTTTTGATAATTTTTTCCTAGAATTGACATGTCAAAATAAAAAATTTTATACGAAAATTTTAACTAGAAAATGGTTGAATAAAGTATTTTTTTTTTTGAATTTTTCATTTTTATTTTTAATGAATTTCACGTCAAAAAATAATAATAATCATTTTTTTTTCAAAAAATAATGAACAACTTAAAAATTAATGCGAAAATCACATATTACAAATATTGAACGCATAACAACCTTAATTGAGTGTTTTTTCTCCTCATAAAATGTCAAAGTCAAAACATTATAACTACTTAATAGTTACAAAAAATGAGTTTGATTTCCAAGCATAACTCAAATTTAATCAACAATGTCATGTAATCCAAACTCTTCGTCATCTAGAGTTTCATCATTGTCTTCTTCCACAATATTTTCTGCTTCTTTCTGCTCATTTTTCTCTTCTAATGGATCTTTGATGTCCGCGAATCTCCCAATGTATGTCTTTTCAAACATTCCATGTGATGGTGGTTGAGGTTCCTTTGCCTTTTTTGCCACACATGATTCACTAAAGTCCCTTTTCTTCAACTCAATTTTTTGCATTGTATCTGGAAGAAATTAAAGAGCATTAATTATTTGCTGAATGAAATTGCACTGTATTGGATCTTTTCCAATTGCAATGCAATTTCTTCCTATTTGAAGGAAACATGCTAGTGTTGCATCTAATTATCAAGCACAAAAGAAATAATGAAGTAAATTAGTACAATGACATATTAATTAAAAAATAATATATTGAAATTCAATCACATATAATAAAACTTACTTGAGCCAGAAAATAAATCCAGAACCCAATCTCCTTCATTTGAACATATGTTTATAAGATAGTTAATCAATAATTGTGGTTTTTGATAAATTTTAACTATCTCTATTTTTGCTTCTTTGTCTACATATGTTAGTTTTCTCACAACAACATCATAAGTCAGTGTTTGACTATGACTCTTTCCGTCTACCCGATTAAAAATCATAGACATATAGCTATCACCTTTTGCCCAATTATCAATATGAATGAACTCACAATCATTTATAAATTGTTGATCTTTGCAGTTAAGAAGATTTGAATTTTGCATGTAACATGAAATAGTAAAAGTTCAATTGACTTGTACATAAATGAGTTTTTCAACATTAATCAAATATATATTTTAAACGTCTTACCATGTGAGCTACATCTTTGAATTTGTTTTCCCCTTGAAACTTGACAATATCATTATCAATTGTGTCTGAATGAAATGTCACAAATCTCCATAATAGTGATGACGTGACTTCTACAAATCCCGCGGCCACTTTACCAAGAGCTTGATAAGTATAGGGGTCACTATCATAGTCAATGTTTGGAATATTGAAACTCAAGGGAATATCTGTAATAATTAGGGCATAATCCATTTTAGGTATGAGTTTAGCAATGTTTTCACAGTCGCCTTGTATTATTTGATATGGAATAGTGTCTAGCCCATTCCAAATGAAATGAGTAAGAGTTGGATCAAGTTCAACATTCTTAATACGTTGCTTTCTCAGTGTTTCGATCTTTATTTTTTCAATAAAAGTTTTGAAACTATTTGGTGCTCCATTATCATCATTCTTCATCTTTTATAAAATAAACAAATATATGTGTAAGTTATAAATTAAAAATAGTACACAGATGAATAAAAATAAATGTATAAATCAAGATATTTTTTTTAAATGCAAGATAAAAAGCTTTTAATGTTGATGTAGAACTTGAATCTGGATAGTTGCGTACAACATCGTCTCAACTATCTTCATTCAACAATTTAACCATTTGTTCTTGAATTTTCATGTAAACTTTGTGACTGCATAGATAAAGTAGCAAAAAGTTAATATAATAATATGTATAAAAAATATTACCAAAAACAACATGTTTTATTTAAAAGAAAATTATAATCTAGAAGTAAATCAAAGTAATTCAACAAACTTACTTTTGAAATTTCTCAGACATTTCCTCCAATGATAATTCCTTTAACCTCACACGAGATAATATTGTTTTGACAATTTTTTTATTTTTCACTCCTTGCATTGCTCTCCAAGGTGTGGTAGTCATATCTTCTGGAAGCTGCTTCATTGTAGGAGATGATTTACTCTTGCTACATATCAATGGCTTAGACTTTTTGACCTTCTGGTTTTTAATGCCAATGTTTTTCCACATGTTAAAAATCTCATCAATCAACTTCCAAACATCTTCAGTTCTAAATGCCAATTGGAAAATGTTATCAACACCTCTGAATAAATCACTAATTTTGTTGCCTTCCACCTTTTGAATTGGTATTCTATTCAATTTGATAGTCTATTTCCGTACAACATTCCTTTCAGAAATCTACAGTAACATCTATCCTATCTCGACCACGTTTTTCTTGAAATTCACTATGAATATATCTAACCCTTTAAATGAAAGTCATAGACATCTTATATTCATTATCTGAATTATGATTCCATGCCAATAATTTTGCTTTTGTATTTGATAAACTAACATAAATGATACATTTCATTGTTTCAAAATGTGGGTTATTAGAATATCCCTTCATCAATTGTCTTTGAGCTTCTACAAAATGGTTCCCCCAAGCACATAATAATTGTATTCAAAACATTTCGATTTATCAAATGCTTCTTTGTTGGGTATTTGAAATGAATCAACAAGAAGCACATAACTAACCACATGAGCATATGGATTGTACCTCATTAATGTCTTCAAGTTATGAACATGCAGATGATGTGGCTTTCTGACTTGATATTGACATTGTCCTTCACTTTCCTTATAGGTTTGTCAACATTAAGCTGAAATGTACGACCACCATCAATTAAGTTTCTCTTTTTCAAATTATGTCGAATGGCATTTTGTTTTATTTTGATAATGCCATCTTCTAAATTAGCTTCTAGTGTAATGGTTTCTCTATTTTCTTTTGAAGTTTCACTAGGTTCTTGACTGCCGGTAATGACTACTTCAAAATATTCAACTTTACTTTTCTTCGTCATAACATTTTCAACAGATTTATTCTTGGGCATTGTTACTTTTGGCCTTTTACAACGCTTCTCAGTTCCATTGTCATCTTCAGTAACGACAACATATGCTTCACTGTCAGTTTCAACTTCATCGTCCTCAAAAGTAACTTGTCTACCCTTACTAGATTTATCCACTAGAGGATTTTTTTTTTTTTTTTTTTTTGTTTATCTCGGATTCTTTGGATGTAGTTTTGTAGCATCATCAATCACTGCATTTTGCTTGTTTTCCATATCTTCTTTTGACATTGAGTAAAAATTGTTGACAACTTTCATGATATCATGCTCTATGAAATGAATGCCTCCCAACCTAATTGAACAACTTTCAACAAAATTTTGTCAAACAAAATATCATGTCAATAAAAGCGAAGTTAAAAAAATATAGCAAGACACTTTCAAGAGTACAAAATAAAAATATAAATAACAATACTTACGATGTTTTGTTTTATCTCATTTACGATTTGTTTACACAACTTTGTAGATACTTACCTCGTGTCATACAATGAATATGATAGGCGATATTTAATCCTTTCATGTGACTTGGGAGTTTTTGGAAGCATGTAAACAATTTTAGTGTCTGGTACCGAACACATATCTATGATTCTTCCCATCACCTCATAAATTCCATTATCATTCGGTATATCAATATATAGATATATATTCACATTTTGGTTTTCTTTTTCTTTCACATACCAGATTCTTGATGGAAATTTCACCTCTTTTGAATTCTTCCAGTATGAAATCGTCTTCTTATCATTTGAGGCACTTGAAAGATTTGTAGCCATGAGTTCAGGTGGAGTTCGTTCACCAATGTTTTTTGAAGATGTATTTTTAAGAGTTTTTGGTCCAGAAAGATTCACAAAAATCTTCTTTGATGCCATTTTCCTGAAAAATAGAAACACATAAATCATTAAATAAAGAAAACATATTAACTTAAACTAACAACGAAAATATATCATAAATTTTTAATTTGTATAATCAGATAATTGAAATTAAAAAAATATTAACACTAAGAAAATCGTCCGCCACCTCGTAGGCAGGGGGACCACCAGGGTGGTGCGAGGGGAGGCTGTGGCAACAACTCTTACTATTTTTTGCCCCATTGATATCTTTCTCTGTCTTCAATCTACCGTTCAAGCTGAGGGGTAGATTAAAGATGGAGAAGGAGATCAATGGGGCGAGAAATGGTAGGAGTTGTTGCCACAGCCTCCCCCCGCGCCACCTCGGCGGCCCGCCCGTCCGCGTGGACGCTGCCAGGGTGGTACAGGGGGCTGCCACAGCCTTCCCCCTGCGCCACCCAGGTAGCCTGCCGGGAGGGGTGGCATGAGGGGGGCTGCAACAACAAATTCTACCATTTCTCCTGATATTGATCTCCTTCTCCATCTTCAATCTACCCCTGAACGTTCTCCTTGAGGGGTAGATTGAAGACGAAGGAGTTTAATATCAGGAGAAATAATAGAAGCCCCTCGACACCAGCCCACCCGTCCGTGGAGTAGCAGGTGATTCTAAGAATCGCCCAACCCCCTCGAGCGGATGGGAGGGCCGCCATGGTGGCATAGGGTGGGGCGATGTGGCGCTGTCGCAACCCCACCCTGTGCCTGCTCTCTTCCCTGCCCTGCAGGAGAACGAGCGGGTGGGCGCGGCGGAGGTGAGCTGGCACTTGGGCGGCGCGCCGTGGGCGGACGGGCGGCGGGTGGTGTAGAGCGCCGGGTTGGCGGGTTGCGGCAGGATTCCAGGCAGGCAGGCGGCAGCCGAGTGGGGCTGCGGGCGGAGTGCTTCCCGGACGGGAGCGGGCGGGCGGGCAACCTGCATTGAGCGGACGCGGGCGTGCAGCCAGGGTGGGTGTCAGGCGGGTGGGTAGACAGGCCGGAACCCGAGTGGGTGCGAGGGTGAGTGGAGGTGCTGGTGGGCGGTAGGGGGCGTGGGCGGGTTTGCTAACGGTGGGCTGTGGTGACACCCGCCCAACCCCCGCACCGCTTGCCCCGAAGATGGTGCGGCGCCGGGGTTGGCGAGCTGTGCGGTGCAAGCGGAGTGAGTGGGTGGGCTGGCCGGCAATCCCGCGGTGGGCTAAGAGGGGGGCGGCGGGGGCGGCGGGCAGCACAGCGGGGCGGCCGGGTGCGCGAGGTGGCACTGCGGATCACCAACCATAGTGTCCAGGCGGGCGGGCTGTGGGTGGGGCTGTAGGCCCACCCGCGCACCCAGCGGCCGACTCGTTGGTGGCGGGGTTTGGGCCATCCACCCAGTGGCCGCTCGTCGGCCGCGGGGCTTCGGGCAGGCTGCAGCAGTAGTGCGGGGACGGATTCGCCCAACCCCCGTTGTCACGCCCCCAAGCCTACGATGGTCTTTCAACCGTGCCGGCGAGGTGCGGCACCACCAAACACTTTTTTTTTAACAATACTTGTGCACATGGACTACGCCTAATTCACAACCGTGTACTTAGTTTGTGCTTCTCAACCAAGTATAATATTAGTTATCCTTTATATCAATGAACACACATACTTATTCATTATCAACAACAATTGCACGATATAAAGGGGAGGGGCAACTCCCGAACAAGTCTGCGTAACAATATATTATATCAGTCTTTCAATAATACAATCATGAAGTATACTTGGAAAAACTCCAAGTCTATACTTAGCCAATTTTTACAACCGAGGCATAAACCTGCCTTTACAACATTCGTGCCAATCTTGCATGGTAGGAGGGTGCTCACCCAGGACACCAGGACCTCCTCCTCAAGCCCTGCACAAATCTGCAATCAACGCTTCACCCGGCACACCTTGCCAACCTTCAACAAGAATACCAAACTGCGCCTCTACCAAGTGATGCGCATGAGCTATGCGCATTACTCTCCCAATCTGCGCACTTCTCCTTGCTTCTGCGAAGATGAGTGAGTTCTATTTTTTTATGTCCAAATGAACGCCAAACGCTATCCATATATATGCACGTTTGGTGAGGGTGGTGGCTACCCAGCCGACCCCCTAACGTGTGGCTTACACACCCACAAATCTGCCATAGAATAGTCGGCCAACCCCTTGGATATGCCCACGCACATCGGGTATAAGAACGCCATCATTCCACGCCATTTTGCTAAGTGTCGTAAAGTCGCACTTATTTTGTCGCATTTCCTCCGCATTTCCGTTGCTTGTCCGGTTGGTCGCACCCACCCATCGCACCATCGCACACCCATCGTGCGCGCGCGCCCGGTCACCTGGCGCCTGCCCGTAGCACAATCAAGAAGGCGTTACATCCTCCTCCACCTGAAGTCGTTGTCGTCCTCGACAACATACCATCCTCCAAGTATCAATCCATGATGTCAACTCCTCCACATATGGCAAACATCCCTGCAACATATGTAGGACTCCATCTCCACCATGTCTCATCTCAGCAACCAACTGTCACCAAGATAGTCCATACCAAAGTATGTCATATATCAGATGTCCATGATCATCGACCACCCTGTCACAATCTCCCCATGCTGCTCTCCACCGTGGAAGGCTGATCCCTCCAACTCAAGCTACATGCCTACTGCAACAATGTGTCAACTCCATCATGTCACCAACTCCATCATGTGCAAAACTGCCCATGATACATCAACAAGTGCTAACACATCTCAACCATGTGCTAACATCCCGTCCATCGATTTATCAAGTGCTCTATGTGAACACCTTCATTATGTGTCCTATGTGAACTCCTGCCATGATACTCCAACATAATGTCAACATATCTTTGTACACTTCGCGACCCCATGTTTGAACTAGTCAGGTGATCAGTCCAACTGTCATGCTCAAACAATGAGAGTGAACATCCTCATGCCACCATCAATTGTTCCTCAAAACATCTGCCACATCTTGAACTCATCAAGAATAAACCATGTCCAAGTCTATGAAGTAGCCCTCATCCCATCTGCAACATGTCATGATGCTTGATGCCAAGCCATCCCTGCACCATCATACCTGCTCAACTGCTTTTAAGGACTCACTGCCATGAGCAGCTAACAATGAGCCCCATCTTCTTGTCCATCTAAGAAGATGTAGAGGGGTTAGAGCCGGAAGGCTGACCCTCACTAATCATCTCAATCCATCTATCATGATCCTCAATCTCCATCCTTTGTAGATAAGTGACCCGATCCTCCTCTCGAACATCCAGCCTCACATATAACTCCTCATCATCATCCTCATCCTCAACCACTTCTAACCTTCTTGTCAAGTCCAAGATACTATCTGAAAGTGTTTTGATGACCAATGACTGCTTGGTAAGCTTTGTCTCGACCATGGACAATCGCTTACTCATGTCACCCAATCTCTTCTCATCCTCCATTTGCATCACTACCAATTTACAATCAGGCCTAGTCACACCAAAGGTAAGCACACCAATGGGTACATCTTCTCTTCCATCATAAATGTACAGTTTCTTCAAATATGGAACAACCATAGCATCATATTGTTTCATGAATTCCATCCCCGGCACAGCCTCATAGTCATCAATCCGCACTATAGTGAAGTCCACCTTCCCGGTCCTTTCACCAAGTGTTGTGTCTACTTTTTCAGCCACACCAAGAACTTCATCCGGAGGAGAATTCACTGTCTTCATATGTGCCTTGATAGGTACATATTTCAGCCCAATCCTTCTTGTAGTATCTTCACTCATGAAGTTGTGAGAAGCCCCACTATCTACCATAGTGAGTATATCAACACCTCCAACTTTCATCCGAACATACTCCAACTTATTCCTCTCATGATCCTTCCGAGAGATCACCTCTGTAGCAGCAGCAGCACCAAGTATCTGCATCATCCCCATAGAAGCACCTTCCTCTTTCGCATTAGATTGTGTTATAGCAGCCACTTTTGGTTTAGAAGGACAATTATTCACCGTATGTGGTCTAGCACATATCCAACACTTCAAGACTTTCTTCGTCTTCAAACTATCATCCGATTTCGAAGCATGATCTTTCTTCTTATCTTTCGGCTTGTCGGACTTCTTCTTCCTATCATCAGAAGTCTCATCATAATGCTCCACCAACCTGTCCACAACAGCAAAAGCTTCTTCAAGTGTTCTAATCCTTTGTCTCTTCACCTCATTGCGTGCCCAAGGCTTCAACCCAATAATGAAGTTAAACACCTTGTCTCTCTCCGCAATGTCAGGAAGTTCAAGGACCGCACTTGCAAACTCCCGCTGATATGTTTTAAGGTTCCTTATTTTCTTTATGAATTTAATCTTCATCCTTGCTTCCCATGTTTCGTCCTGAGGACTAAAATGGGCCTGCAAAGCTCCTTTCATCTCATCCCATGAAGTGATGTCACTAGCACTGCCACTAGAAATCTAGTCCATCCTCCTTTGCCACCACATCTTAGCATTCTTTGTTAGAAATTGAGCAGCTACCTTGACCTTTGCCTCATCATCAGATAGACCCAACCATTCCAAGTATTGCTCCATGTCCCACAAAAAGTTGCAAAGAGTCTTTGCACTCCTTGTACCATCGAATGATTCTGGTTCCTTGACTTTCAGATGAGGCATTCCACCACCTGATCCATGCCTCACGACCTTCTTCAACACCGCTATCTCATCCTTGGCTTCGTCAAGAGATTTCTTCAAGTCCATGATCTCTGCAAGACCCTGGTCCCTTGCTACTTCAACCTCCTTGACCCTTATTTCAAGTTGTATACGCATAATATCAGTGTACTCGTGTTGAGTTCGGAGTTCATCAAGTTCATCTTTCATCTTCAAAATTGCCTCTTACTCTTTCACGACCAAGTCAATCTTATTTTCAAAATGATCTTCCAAGTAATCCATTCTTTCCATCACTTTTTGCATCAGTCCAAGGGTAGTATCCTTGGCATCCCGACTAGACCCAACCTGGGATTCAGCCATTTCTAATAGCCTTCTCCTTCTTTGCAACCTAGTCTCGACCATGCACCGGCTTCACCTGCAACCCAAGTTCTTGATGCAACACTTATCAGGAAGTGTCTCATCAACTTCTTTCCCTTCAAGAACCTGTCACCACAGTCACTTCTTCACAAGCTTCAATGCTTCATCAACCTGGTCCAACCGGGCTCTAATACCACCTTCACTTCAGTGGAGGTGTGTAGCAGCTTCAACCTTCAATACCTCGGTCATCAGCCTGCTCTGATACCACCTGTCATGCTCCCAAGCCTACGGTGGTCTTTCAACCGTGCCGACGAGGTGCGGCACCACCGAACACTTTCTTTTTAACAATACTTGTGCACATGGACTACACCTAACTCACAACCATGTACTTAGTTTGTGCTTCTCAACCAAGTATAATATTAGTTATCCTTTATATCAATGAACACCCATACTTATTCATTATCAATAGCAATTATAAAAGAGAACATCAATTGCATGATATAAAAGGGAGGGGCAACTCCCGAACAAGTCTGCCCAACAATATATTATATCAGTCTTTCAATAATACAATCATCAAGTATACTTGGCAAAACTCCAAGTCTATATTTAGCCAATTTTTACAACTGAGGCATAAACCTGCCTTTACAGCATTCGTGCCAATCTTGCACGGTAGGAGGGTGCTCACACGAGACACCAAGACCTCCTCCTCAAGCCCTGCAGAAATCTGCAATCAACGCTTCACCCGACACACCTTGCCAACATTCAACAAGAATACCAAACTGCACCTCTACCAAGTGATGCGCATGAGCTATGCGCATTACTCTCCCAATCTGCGCACTTCTCCTTGCTTCTGCGAAGATGAGTGAGTTCGATTGTTTTATGTCCAAATGAACGCCAAACGTTATCCATATATACTCACGTTTGGTGAGGGTGGTGGCTACCCACCTGACCCCCTATCGTGTGGCTTACACACCCACAAATCTGCCATAGAACAGTTGGACAACCCCTTGGATATCCCCATGCACATCGGGTATAAGAACGCCATCGTTCCACGTCATTTTTCTAAGTGTCATAAAGTCGCACTTCTTTCGTCGCATTTCCTCCGCATTTCCGTCGCTCGTCCGGTTGGTTGCACCCGCCCATTGCACCATCGCACACCCATCGTGCACGCGAGCTCGGTCGCCCGACGCCTTCCCGTCGCACAATCAAGAAGGTGTTACACTCGTGGTCGGGCGGGCGGGCAGCCGGGGTGGTGCGGGGTGGCGTTGCGGCACAGATCAGGAATCGCCCAACCCCCGCTGTCACGCCCCCAATTCTTTTTTTGTTAAAGTTGCCGGGTGCGGCACCGCCTAAGTAGTTAACATGTTCCATTGTTAGCTTACTTTACGAACTACGCCTTAACATTCATATTCATTCATGAATAACATAACATTAATGTGCGGAATCAATTAACATTATAACATCAACAATATAGAACAACAGGACAACACGTTCATATGTAACAACAATATTTTATTATATAAGTATGAGAAATTTGAAAATGATCGGGAGCTAGGCTCCACCGGCATTACAACAAGTCGGGCGCCCACCCGTGCACGATCGCACGGTGGTCTCACCCTCCAACTGATATGCAACACACACGAGTTCTTTTGTCAAGTCGGGCAGGCACACCTGTGCACGACCCACCGCCCAACTCTCAACTGAAAACTCGTTCAAGAACTTCGGCAGGTGGCCGCCCGCACATGCCCACCACCTGCACCTTCAAACGATCAACCTCATGCCAAGACTGCGTATATCCTTGCCCGACGGGCGGGCGCATAACCTGCGCCTCACTATGGTTATACCTCCCTCGCTTGCACCTTTTTCTTGATGATTGAAGACCAAAGTGCGATGGTGAAATGCCAAGTCTCCATTGTGCATATATATGCTACCTTGTGTGGAGGTCGCGCCCTCGGCCGACCCTCCATCCATCCTTCCAACCGTGCATCTTTACAAACGTTATGTCGCCTTTGTGTGGGTTGGCCCACCCATGGCGCGAGGTCGCCCATTAACTCGCCCTTACATTTGCCTTCGTCCACGGTCGGCTTCATGGCGCGAGTTACCCAACTCACCCATATAAACTCGGAATGCCCAACTCGTCCGCATAACATAATGCCGCGCCCTTGGTCACTCCACGCTTTCGTTCATGACTTTGGCTACTTCGCATGGTGGGAGAGTGTGACCGGTTGACTCGCCAATCGTAGGGCGTTACATCCTTCCCACTCGAAATCGTTGTCGCCCTTAATAATCTCGACCTCCTCAGTAGCTTCCTGTCATACTTTTCAATCTTCTTCTTCCATCTCCAAAGTGAGTCCTCCGTTTCCTAGCTTTCCTCCTCCGGTGCATTCTTCCATCTGACAAGAAATTCCCGTTTCATGTGGCAACCAATCCCTGTAGTTTTGAAACTCAAAATATTCTCCAACTCCAAGTCTGGCTTGTCCACAATCGCGGTTGGTCCTCTCGGCAGTCATCTCCTTCTCATGGACCGGATACCTTTGTTCTCTATCCTGCAACTTCCGACTCTCATATGCCACCAGATGCCCATCCTGCATAAGAACCCATCCTATGGAAAAATATGTAGCATCAGTGTGTACCTCAAATGGTCTCTCGAAGTCAGACAACTTCAGTATCGACGCTGTAACCATCCTCCTCTTCAAGTTATCAAATGCCTTTTGACATTTATCCGTCAAAATCCATCTCTTGTCTTTCTTCAATAGGTCTGTTAGTGATGATGTTACCTTGGAGTACCCCTTTACAAACTTCTGTTGGTAGTTGGTCATGCCCAAAAACGCCCTCATCACATGGATGTTCTTTGGCTCAACCCAGTCCTCGATCACCTTCACTCTGTTCGGCTCCATCAGTATGTACCCTTGACCAACTATATGCTCAAGGAACGGAATTTCGGTCTAAGCGAACACACACTTAGACTTCTTTAAGAACAACTGATTTACCCTCAGTGCCTCAAACACCATCGCCAAGTGCTTCTTATGATCCTCCATGTTGTCATTGTACACCACTATATCGTCCAAGTACACTACTACGAATGAATCCAAGTATGGTCGTAGGACATCATTCATCAAAGTGCAAAACGTAGCATGAGCATTACACAAAATGAATGGCATAATAAGGAACTCAAAGTTACCATACCTTGTTACTATCGCGGTCTCCTTCTCGTCTCCTTCAACTATCCGCACCTGATAATACCCATGCCTCAAGTCCAGCTTGGAAAACACTTGGGCTTTCGCAAGCTTGTCAAAGCAATCAACAACGAATGGCAAATGATACCTGTTTCTTACCGTCTGCTTGTTTAATGCACAGTAATCACAGCACATCCGTAGCTCATTCGAATCCTTCTTCCGCTGGAACAATACCGGAGCTCCATAGGGGGACCTTGAAGGTCTGATGAAACCTGCATCAGCTAACTCCTTTAGCTGTCGTTTCAATTCCTCCAACTCAGGTCCTGACAACTGATAAGGTGCTTTAGCCAGGGGTTGTTTTCCTGGTTCAAGCTCAATGCTATGGTCCACTACACACCTTGGTTGAAGTTTCTTTGGTAGCTCATCAGGCATCAAATCTTCATATTTGGTTAGTACCTCAGATATCTCGGCTGGAACAGGCGTCCCCACTCCATCACCTTCGACTCCCTTGAACATCACCGCATATGTCTCCATATCTAACTCCTTCATAGCTTTCTCCAAACTTAGTGTAGAAACATGCTGCACCTTGACTTCCCTCCTTTGCCTATGAGTGGGCAAAGTGCAAGTTTGTCACTGTCCAACCAGCACCATCTCATCACAGAAGGGGACAACAATTGCCTTGTTGTCCTTCAATAAATCTTGTCCCAATATCATATCGAAGTCCTTCATCTCCATCACTGTGAAGTCCAACTGACCCTTCCAGTCTTTAATCTACACAGGCACTTCGTGTGCAAAACCCGCCACTTTAGCTCTAGAGTTGACCATCTTGACTTCCACATTCGAAGGGAAGATCATCAGTGCAACCTCTTTTGCCAACTTTGTTTTCATGAAGTTATGAGTGCCCCCTGTGTCCACCAGAGCTTGAATGGTCTTGCCATGAACCTTCAAGTCCATGAAACCCAAACTGTTAATACACGATTTCTCCATAATTTTTCCCTACATACATGTCTGTTCTTTGCTTCCGTCATCATACACCGGGTTCACTGACTATGAACCTGCTCTGATACCACCTGTCACGCCCCCAATTCCTTTTTCATTAAATTGGCTGGGTGCGGCACCACCTAAGTAGTTAGCATGTTCTATTGTTAGCTTACTTTATGAACTACGCCTTAACATTCTTCTTCATTCATGAATAACATAACATTAATGTGCAGAATCCATTAACATTATAACATCAACAATATAGAACAGCAGGAGAACACATTCATATATAACAAAAATATTTTATTATATAAGTATGAGAAATTTTACAATGACCGGGAGCTAGGCTCCACCGGCGTTACAACAAGTTGGGCGCCCACTCGTACATGACCGCACGGTGGTCTCACCCTCCAACCAATATGCAACACACACGAGTTCTTTTGTCAAGTCGGGCGGGCGCACCCGTTTATGACCCACCGCCCAACTCTCAACCGAAAAATTGTTCAAGAACTTCGGCGGGCAGGCGCCCTCACACACCCACCACCCGCACCTTCAACCAATCAACCTCGTGCCAAGACCACGTATAACCTTGCTTGGCGGGTGGGCGCATAACCTGCGCCTCGCTGCGGTTATACCTCCCTTGCTCGTACCTTTTGCTTGATGATTGAAGATCGAAGTGCGATGGTGAAATGCCAAGTCTCCACCGTGCATATATATGCTACATTGTGTGGAGGTCGCGCCCTCGGTTGACCCTCCATCCATCCTTCCAACCGCGCGCTTTTACAAATGTTATGTCGCCTTTGTGTGGGTCGGCCCCCCCATGGCGCGGGACTGCCCATCAACTCGCCCTTACGTTTTCCTTCGTCCACAGTCGGCTTCATGGCGCGAGTTACCCAACTTGCCCATATAAACTCGGAACGCCCAACTCGTCTGCATAACATAATGTCGCGCCCTTGGTCACTCCACGCCTTTGTTCATGACTTCGGCTACTTCGCACGGTGTAGCACGATGGGAGGGCGCGCCTGGTTGACTCACCAACTGTAGGGCATTACACCCTCGACCGGGCAGGCGGGCCGCTCCACCCCCGTTGCCCACCCGCCCGACTGCGGGGGTTGGGCGATTCTAGGAATCACCCAACC